>SJYC01142079.1:0-18180 GCA_006408675.1 Madoqua kirkii
GTCTCTATTTCTAAAACCATTGCCTGTCGTATCACCAGGGTTTTCATAGGACCCTGGCTTCCTGCCATTTTTTGTGTTCTGTCTCTCCTTTTGTGCTCACATCTCTGCTCCTCAACCCCCCATTCCTGGGTACCCCCAAACCCCGAGTTCTTGCCTATCTTAAGCACACCGATGCGATTTTCTCTAACCCTCCTCTCACTAAACTCCAGGCTTGGCTTTACAGATCTCAAACCCATCCAGGTCCTCAGCTAAAGAAAAGGACTTTTCAAGAATTTTGTCTTAGCAAGAGTCACCCTTTCTGGAAGGAAGTTGTTTTTTTAGGTAATAACCCTCCCTTGGTTGTGTGTAGACTAAGTCATCTGTCAAACACCGACTCTGTCACTGGCCAGTTTTTGTCAATCTCTTTGTTTGTAATTTTGTTTCATACACTTGATACTTTTATCATTTGATGTTCAAAGGAAGTCATAACTGCTGTTTACCTTTTCATTGTTTGGTGCCTTTCATCCAGAATACTTTGACATAAATTTACCTGTACTGCTTTCTTTGCATTTGCCTGTGTGTAGTTGTGCTTTTAGTTTTGTCCAGTCTGGATCATTTTAGGTGTATCTTTTACTAATGGCATATAGGTAAAGGATTTTTTTTTTAAACTTGACCCCAACTTTACCATATGTGCTTAATCCACTCATTATTTATTACTGTCATCTTATGCTTTTTTGGTAGCTAATTCTCCCTCTCCCCTTTTCCCTATTCTTTGATACCCTGTTCAAGTGTTCTTGTATTCATAGTTATTTTGACTAATGATTTGGATAGAAAGCTCTCTAACATTGTTGTTAGCACTAAATAGAAAAGTTGAACTTGTATTTTTCCAAGTTAAAATAGTATCTTTGACACTGCCTATTTAAAAGAGTAGAAATTTAGCATGCTTTTGTCTACTCTCCCTCATTTCCCAGTTTGGGGTGGAATAATGGAGGAGCCTGGAAGGCTGCAGTCCACGGGGTCGCTAAGTCGGACAAGTCTGAGCGACTTCACTTTCACTTTTCACTTTCATGCATTGGAGAAGGAAATGGCAACCCACTCGTGTTCTTGCCTGGAGGATCCCAGGGACAGCGGAGCCTGGTGGGCTGCCGTCTATGGGGTCACACAGAGTCGGAAACGACTGAAGCGACTTAGCAATGTGGAGTTTAAATTAAGCATTTCATCTTTTCAGTTCTGAGTTATGTGCACATTCACATTAAGATTCATTATCAGATTAACCACAATTACTTACACATTTATCCAGTTCAAAGGTTTTATTGCTCAAACTGTTTCCTTAATACGTTCCCATTTAATTGCTCAGGCAGCAGGAGTACTATGGTAGGAGGTATGTCATGGATTCTGGTTTCCCAATGGTGCCTATGGAAGCCCCTTGTTGGTTTGGAGAATTCATGTCCTGGGCATCCAGCTTCCTCAATGGAGAAACTAAACCACTGAGCTTTCCCAGGCTCTACAGGCATATGACACAGCTCTGCCAACAGTGTCCATTCAGCAAGACTGCAGTCCAGAATTGAGCGGGGTCATGAGGCAAGTGCTGAATATATTCTTAAGTTATGGGGAGGGTGGTGTCAGAGGGCTCCAGAGTTGACAGGTAACAACTGGGTCTTTTTGAAGCAGCCTCACAGTATGGTTTGGGTATTGTTTCTGTGGTGGTTTCCAAGCCTGATTTTCTGGCCCTCATACAGTTCCTATGAGCTATCTGATTCCTTAAATGAGTGTCTCCTCTTTTAGAGAAAGTTGTTAACTGTAACAAAAACCCCAAATGATACAGTGTTTCAGATAAATTAAGTGCTAGTTTGGCAGGTTTCAGAATTCTTAGGTAATATTTCCATTTGCTTCCAAATGGTGTATATAGATAGATAGATAGATAGATAGATTGTCCTATTGCTTTTTTTTTTACATTCAGTATTTCAGAGAAGAAATCTGGTGCCAATGTATTTTTTTTCTTTGTAGGCAGCCTATTCCTCTTTCCCCACAGATGAATTCAAGAAAGATTTAAAGAAAGAAAGCTTTATATTAAAAAAAAAATACACCTCACTAAACTGTGTCTAAATAGTTTTCTGTTTCAAGTTGCTTTAGGAGCAAAGTGGGTTTGAAAGTTCACATATGTTCAAACGCAAGGAAAAGTAGAAGTAGCCCCCAGAACCAGCAAGAACTGTGGTAATGCCAGCAGCTAGCCATTCTTGTATGTCTCACACATTGCTTTCTATGCCTCCCTCTCATACCTGTTCCTTCTCTCTCTAGCGACCCACTTTCTCTTATTTTAGCTTCATGATGCCAATCAGAGCACCTTCAGTCTTTACAAGAGCTTTCAGTTTTAGCAGTCAATCTCCAATCGGAAATTCTGTGACTCTTCTATTTAAAATTGACCTAATCTTTTTTTTTTTTTTAAGACAAGCCATTCAAGTCTTTGGTAACTAGTCTCCTGTAGGTTAGGTACCCGCCCTGGTGGAAACAGCCATGGCCGGGGGAAACAATGAGTACAAGGTTCCATGATCCACAGTGAGACTATATGTCAGGATTCCAAAAGGTTGTGTAGGTGGGATAGGTAATGTCTGCAACAATAACTATTAACAATAGCTAATTTTTGCAACATTTACTAATGTTGCTTTATATTCAGTGGTCACCTTCACTAGCACAATGTTGAGTATTTTTAATTAAAAAAAGGAACAATCTCATAACGTCAAGAAAATAAGCAAATAGTCACAATTGTAGAGTTATCCTGAATATCAGAAGTGTATTTAGCACCGAGAACAATATTATACATACACAAAACATACAGTTTGAAAGAAGGATCAATGGTCTAACAAAAACCAGAATATAGTTTTATAGACCACAGAAGAGAGAAGGGCAGAAAAAAGATCTGGGATTTATAGGAGTCAAAGTCCATAGGTTTCAACACTATGAAGTAGTATTTGAAAGTCAGCATTAATATGAAGGAATTAGAAACTAAAATATAATTTATATACTCTATTTCAACCTTTGTGACTCTTGAGAAATTATGTTTGGTTAAGTGTGAATGATCTGACTAAGTACTCAAGTATTCTTCAGCTCTTGGCAATTTTCTTTTTGCATTTCTGGCACTCAGTTCTTTTTCTATTTAGATACAAGGAAACTGTGAAAACATGATATAGTGCAACTGGCTTCCATCTTCAGCAAGACTTATCCCTTCAGTTCATTAACCTTGTGGGAACAATCCATAGTTTATGGGGAAAAGTGTTCTGACTATTCTTACAGTGCAATTGGATCTTTGGGGCTTATCTTTTATTTCATTATTTCCCTCTCATTAACTTTCCTGTCAGTGCAAAGAAACTTGTAAAGTTTTTTCTCAAATACCAATTTGCCATTGGTGGTTGTTTGTATACTAACTGGGCACATTTTTCTTTCATCTGAAGTCCATTTGCCCTCTCTCAAAGTTCTCTTCTTTGCCTTGTTCTTGGTGTGTCTCTTCTGATATTATTGCAAATCCAAATTAGGTTTTTGTTGAAATTTTGCTTTTTGATAACTGTTCCAAAGGGAACAGAGTCAATCCCTCAGACAGAATTACCTGTTCATTCATGTCTGGTAAACTTGTGGACTATTGGGAGTTGAGATGGGCTGTATCAGATTGTAACTCAATATTCACATCTTTTCATGCCTAGAAAAGGCAGTTTGGTGTACTTTCTCAGATGCTGAGTCCAGTGGCTGAGAAGAATAGCTGGAACTGAAGGCAGTCCCTCGAGGAGCGTTACTGCAGGCACTCTCGGCAGTAACTCTGAGTGCTCCCAGACCAGCAGCATCAGCTTCACCTGCTAGTTCCCAGGCCTGACTCTGAGTCAGGAAGGATGGGGATGTGTTTTGATTTGCATGCACTCAAGTTCGAAAACCACTGCCTCGGTTGTCTCTGCTGCAGTCCAAAGGTAACAGGGCACTGCCCTACTCCTTTCAACAGGTGTGGCAACTCAACTAACCCCCAATGCTGTCTCGGTGTGCCATTTCTAACCTACAAGTGTAAACTGGGGACTATTTGGCTGGGTATCAGTTATGGGAACACTCCCTGAACTTATAAAATTAGAACTGAGATTTTCTCCTTTACTAATTCAGAGCCATTGTCTCTAAGTAGAGGGTCTCATACAGAACTTTTTCCTCAATGATCAATGTATACTGTACCTTGTCCCAGTAGGCACTGCTTACTGGAATTCCTGAGTTTTCTGGGATATGGAGGGCATCCTTTTTTAATTTTCAGCACTGAGATTTTTTTTTTCTTCCTTGAGAAAGGCAATTTTATTCTAATTGACTTATGTCCCATTTTTTTTCTATAAAAGTATTTGAAGTGGTTTATAAAAATTGTCATGCAGTAGTAACTAAAAAAAAAAAAAAATCAGGACTTAACAGGAAAGAAATATGACCTCTATAAGGCATCCTTTGAGAAAAACAGAATAGTCTTATGACTTACAAAGGATTTCACTCAGATAAAACTTGACTAAAGTTTAAATGTAGGTATATTCCAAGGTGAGCAGTAGAAAGAGTATGGGCTTTGGAGTCACATGCCTTTCTTCAAATCACAGCACTTATTTACTAGCATTTTAGTAAATGACTTTAAAAAAAAAGTCCTTACCTGTAAATAATAAACACAGGTAAGTGGTAGATAACTAACTCTATGATATGATTTCAAAGACAGCAGGTAGATATGCTTACTCCTCACCACCTTTCCCCAGAGTCCTGCCATATCTAAATATCTTTTCCCTTCCCCAAATGCAGAGTGCATGAATTTATCATTAAAAAATAAAATTTCATTTATTCAACAAATATGTGAACATTTATTATCATCCTTACTCTCTAATCATTTAGAACAAATTCTGGAAAGATATATTAGCTTTTTAAATAAATCTTATCAGTCTATCTTCCTTCATGAAGGAGGATCCTCTCCTTGCCGTGTGAGGAAGGGGGCATTTGAACACACACACCACAACCCTACTCATCAAAAACAAAGTTTTCGTTAATAGCCAGTGGTTTCTTAAGAGTCTCTTGAATGTCTTAGCATTTTCTGAACATGGCAAGGTGCTGATTATATTTGGCTGCTGAAATTTTTGCTGTAACACAAAAGGTGATGGAAGGTGTTCATTCCAGACCCAGAAGCAACAGGAGGGACAAGACTGTGACATTCCAAGATGGGCTTGGAAGAGACTCCTTCTACCTCAGAATAATTAATTTCTCAAGGACAGAATTCTACTAAGAAAAAAGAGATGTTCTTTGTGGGCCTATTGTGTTCAATGCCCATATGCAAGGCAGTTCACATTGCTATTATATAAATTAAAAAAATCAACTCCAGTGGAGTAAGAAAAAAAAAAGTAAACAGAAAAATACTAAACAGTGCTAATCACACATTAAAAAAACTTTCAGGAACGGTTAAGTGCCAATGCATGGAATGGTTAAATGCCAACAATCAGCTTCAATTGTTTTTTTATTACAGTAAGAGGAAGTTTATGCTTAAATGCATAGAATTTGAAGAAAAAACTTATATAAGCTTTTAAAAGAGGCCCTTTTGGACAATTATTAATACAAATGTGAAATAAGACCCTTCAAACAAATACCAATTTCAGTAACAGTTTACATACAGCAATAATTTATTCTGAAATGTTCATTTAGTTTCTGTTGAGACACGATTCATGTCTCAATAATAAAAGAGCAGCCATCTCACCTCAAATACCAGAATATACAAGTTACAGCATAGCAAAAATTCTACCTACTTTCAGATGTTCAGGTAAAATAGTTTCATTCAATGTTTTACAGTTACACAGATTTTTTTGTTTTGCGCACAAAATAGTGTAAGTTGTTACACTATAGCTATCTATATGCACGTCATGTGACCACAGAACTGTTAATCATTACTTCTGAAATTGACCATCCGTTTCATTCATGCAGTAAAGCAAAGCAGGCTGGGTAAACTTGCTCATTGGGAACCATATTACTGTGAATTTCACAGCCACATGATTAAATTATGATGTTAGATGGACTCTTAAGGACTAAAACAGAATGTGTTTTTGCATAAATACCAATTTCTCCCTGATGTAAGTTTAGTCAGTTTATTATCTAGAAATGATTGATAACAGCAGTATATCATATTTTCTATCTGTAGTGTTATTTTAAGACAAGCAATAATTAAAGGATGCTTGGATGGATGCTACTTAAATACATGAAAAACATACTGTACAAATATACTTGGCTTTACCATTTTCTTTCTAACTATCAAGAGTGCCTCCCAAAATATGACCAGTGAAGACGAAGTATACTATCAAATATGGCTTCCAGAACAAAACCCCTCTAACGTTAAAGAGTCAAACCTATTTACAAAATTTTTCAGTCTTTTACAGTTTCACTTGAAACAAAATTTCTACATAGCAGTTGTAATGAACACATATCACATTCTTAGTTTCAGCCTTCCAGCCCGTTTCACACAGATGTCACAAGGTAAGACCCGGAATGGCGTTTCGGACTTTGAGTCCCACTGGGCTCCGTGCTGTCGGGCTTTGAGTCGCGCTTCTTCGTGTTGTTGCTCACTGGCGTGGGGATCTGAGACGGTCGGGCAGAAGCGCCATCTGTGCTGCTTTTCCTTGGGCTTGGGTTGTAATTGAAAGGACTCACCCTGGCGGCGACAGTCCCACTTGGTGAACTGTGCTTGCTTGAGCTGCTAGAACTAAACGGGGTACGCTCAGCTATCGAACTCTCATTAGTCTCGGACGCAGGGGCAGGGTTATTACTTTGTCCCGGTTTTGTCTCAGTTCCTTTTTGGTCCGGGGGATCCACTTGAATAAAGGAATTCAGGCGGTTTTCCAGACCCATGGTGCGTGTAGCGGCGCTACCATTGCTCACATTTTGTTTTCCCTGATTATCT
Organism: Madoqua kirkii; assembly: GCA_006408675.1. Taxonomy (NCBI): domain Eukaryota; kingdom Metazoa; phylum Chordata; class Mammalia; order Artiodactyla; family Bovidae; genus Madoqua; species Madoqua kirkii. Next base: position 6,908 of record SJYC01142079.1, read on the forward strand.
TTTGAATCTTTAGGGTTCGGGCTTCCCTTTTCTGAAACAGTGTCAATCACGGGCGGAGAATTTCCTGTTGGAGATCTTCCAGATCTAGGGTTGTTAATGGGGCAATCCTCAATTCTCACCCAAACATCCTCTGTTTTAGAAACAGCAGGTGCCATTTGATAAATCAGAGTTTTTGATTCAGCACCATTTGCAGCACCTGAAGAAGTGGTCTGAGACGTACCATTTGTGGGAGACATTTCACTTTCTTTTATTTTTCTCCATGTTCCTTTTGTGGATACCTGGTTTTCTTTAGTTTGTTTGCTTCCTGAATAGAGTTCACTTGTTTTTCATCCTCACTTTTTGCCTTTTCACTAGATTCTGATGAAGCAGAAAGAATTGAGGATGAACTTCCAGTTCTCCTCCAAGTGCTTACTCGAGGAAGTGATGACGAGTGTTTGCTGTGCTCACGTCTCCAGGTCCCTGACCTACTGACGGGAAGTCTGGAAGGGCTTTCGGAATGAGAGCGGGCTATATCATGGCGCTTTACTGGCCTTCCGTCCTTATACTCTACGGTGGGGCTGAGGTTAGGTGGGAGTTTTCGCCATCCACCAGACTGAACAGACGGATGTGTAGGTAGAGACATATCAGGAAGGGAAGGACTTAAAACCGGAGTATGTGCCTGAGACCGTGTGGGAGAATCGGGTCTAGAAGATGGAGAAAGAGATTCAAACGAGGCAGATTCCTCCAGTTTTCTCCTTAGGGTTGGGCTTGGAGCTTCTTTGATGAAGGTTGATTGGCGTACTAACGCAGGTCTCTCTGACCTATCAGATTCACTTCCACTTGACTTTGTTGAAGACATTCTGGAAAGTTCTACTTTTTTATTGGATCCATTACTATTACTCATTTGATTTAGCCCTTTGGAGGCAGATTCACTCCTTGGGATACCACTGCCATTCTTGGGTAAGCCCGTTTGTTTGGTGAGGTTCTGCTGGCTCATCTGTCTGCCAGGAGATGTGTAAGACATCTTCCCAGAACCTGAGGACTTAGTTGAAGCAGTACTAGGGGATGACGTCCTTGGTAGTTGAGATAATTTGTTAGGGGGACTTATTCCATTTCTACCCGGAGAGATTGAGTTTCGCCCTGGAGACTGCATTGGTCTACTTAATGGCTGCTGGGCAGGTCTTGAAGGAGTGGAATCTCTAGATCCTGATCTAGAAGGTCCTTTGTTTGGTCCCGCTGTCTGGGATGCCTGCCTTGTAACAGGGCTTAATTCTGACTTCACTGATGGCTTGGTTCCTCTGGGAGAGGTGGTAGCCGGCTGACCTTCACTAGGGCTTTTGGAGGCTGGAGTTTGAGGGGTGGGCCTTTTTTAGAAACTGGGCTTGTACTTGAAGAGCTATTCCGAACTCCTGGAATATGAATCATTGTCCTACCTCGAGAGATTGAAGGCATGTTTGTTTGAAGGGGTTGTTTCATTTGGCTCGAAATTTCCGAATTAGATCTAACTTTTCCAGTAATCAAACTTTTATAAACCTTTTTGCCTCCTTTTATTCCTTTATTTTCAGATTCTATTTTTTTAGTTTCCAATGTACTTTTCTCCCCAGGTTTTAGAATTCGTGGGCCTTTATTACTCATAAAGGGTTTTTCTTCTTGATCAGGTGTAAGATGAAATGGTGATCCCAGAGAGATGCCCGATTTCAGTGAAAGGATGGAATCTGAATCAGATGAAGCTTGTCGAGATAAACATGCAGCGGCAGCAGCTTGATGTAAACTACTTACTATGGAATTTGCACCTTCCTGAATAGCTTTCCAATCAAAATTTTCTGAATCTGGGGATAAACCATGTTCTGAATCTGGTCTCTGTATATCTTTCAAATCAAGTGTCAAATCTTCTGCTAATATGCCACTCATATTTCTGGGACTATGTTTTTCATTATCAGGCTTGAGCCTTGAAGGCTTTTTCTTTTTTGGCATGGCAGAACTTATACATTCCTGCAACAGGTCATCTTCAGAATCAATACTAAGAGAACTGAGGGAACTGTTTCTTGAGAAACAAACAGGGGTGTCTTCCACGTGAAATGATTTAGGAGCGTAACCTGAGGCCTGGGGTTTACCTGGTTCTCCCTGTGAGGCAGGGGGCTCTGTCTCTTTGATAGATTCATTTTCCTTGTTGTTGTTGTTTTCTTGATCAATGTCACTAAGAGAGCTTAGAGAGGAATTTCGAGAAAAGCAAACTGGAGTATTTTCAATAGCGAAATTCTGTAATTTCTCATCTGTTGCTGCCCCTCTGTCTGGTATGTCTTTGGAAGACTGGGGAAAAGTGGACTGCTTCTGCAGCATGGGTTTAGACTGACCTCTATTTATTGGCTGCTTGTAACAGCTGATGTCTTACTAGCTGATTGTTGATTTGAGGTTAGTTCTGTGTGGTTGGCCACTTTAGCTTCTGATTCTTTATTTTCCTTCCCCTTTCTTAATTCAGCCTTTTCCCTGGAAAGGTCAACATCATCATCATCAAAATCTAGGGAACTCAAAGAGTCATTTCGTGAAAAACAGTATGGAGTGCCTTCAATGGGTGTGTAATGATGAGGTGAATCAAAAGTAAAACTTCCTCTGACTCCGTCTTCATTATTTGGCAGTTTATCATTGAGGTCCTTGGAGTTATTTTTCAAGTGCTGTTTCTTTGAGTCTTTGTTTTCTGAGAAATTTCTTTCGGCATTTAAATTATTTTTTGAGTCTGTATTTTTTCTTACACGTGTCCTGTATTCAGTACTTTGTGGTATAGGTTTTACTGGTGAAGTAGGTTTCTTTGTCTTACCATCTAATTGATTTTTGTTAGCTCCAGATGAAGACATAGATGCTTGTTGGACCTGGTCCATGATCTTTTTCACACGGAAAGGCTTGTGACTTTTTCCTTTGGGCATAGCAGAATTAATGCATTCTGCAAGAATATCACCTTCTTCTGTTTTATTGTCATCCAGCTCAGGTACAGTGACAGATGAGGCTTTCCCTCTTTGAGCCTCATCTGTACTTCTGCCTTCAGTAGGAATGGTATCTCGCTTTTCAAATTCACTTGACTGCGCCCCTGCTCTAACCCCTTCTCCAGCAGCTAACTCATTTGGAGGGGATTCTATCGTTAGATCACTCAGAGATGTAGCTGTGGAAAAGTTTATAGGTGTCCCTTCTACACAATACACCCGTGGCATATCGTCTCCTGGTGTAAAACTTACATGCTTTTGTGCCTGTAACCTATTTTGTGACGGCAGAAGTTTGTATACAGGGAGCTGACTTGGTTTCCTTGCCACAGGTGGAGGTAATTTTACAGTAGTCTGGGCTGGTTTTTTGGCTTTGCGTGAAGATTTTGTTGGCATGGCAGAAATTATACACTCTTCTAATATTCAATATCATCATCATCTGACTCATCTAAAAGATCTTTTTCAGAATCAGTGGGTTTTTCTGCCTCTTTTTCCTGGTTTTCATTTGATTCTTCAGGCTGCTCACTTTCTGTTTCATTCCCATTGTCATTTTCCTGAACTGGAGGCATTATTCTTAGTTCCACATCTTTCTGAATAAATGGCTCATCAAGGCTCAACGCACTCAGGCTAGATGAACAAGAAAATCCATCAGGAGTACTCTCTGTGGCAAAATGTAACAGAGCATCAGCATCTGGAAGAACCTGGACCCTTTGTACTGCAGCATTTACGGCAGCTTGCTTAGGTCCACTCTCTCTCTTTTCAGCACTAGGTGCTTTATTTTTAGGTACTTCCTGCTTCGTTTGAACTGTCTGAGGAGGAGGAAGAGGAGGAGGAGGAGGAGGAGGAGGGGTTTTACTTCTGCTTGGTGGCATAGTTTGTCCAGGGCTATCTGGGAGGTCACTGGGGCTTATAATGCCACTTACCATTCCACTGCAGGGTTCACTCTGAACAGAGCTGGCAATCGAGCGACTCTCAAAACTATCGAGTGAACTGACAGAAGTACATCTGCTGAACATGAGTGGGGTCTCCTGAACGTAGTGCTCTGGTGGACTTTTGGGTGTCTGAGCACCACTCTTGGAAGGAGATTTGGCCCCTGAAGAAAATTCAACTGCTTTGTGCCTGGCTGACTCTGAAGACAGACCAGAAGCCTGGAGCCTGCTGGATTTGGTTCTAATGTGCTGTGACACTGCTGGAACTTTACTCACAGAATCTTCATTTGACCTAGGCCCGCTGTTTTCCTTGATTTCGGCTATTTGCAGAGTGTTAGCGGACTCTGCTTCCTGTGTTGTCTGATCACACCCTACTTCATCTTCAGCAGATGACAAAGATGATAATGAACTGCATCTTGAAAAGCATATTGGGGTATCTTCTACACAGTACGTCTGTATTGTTTCTTGGTTGATAGAGGGGACTTTGCAAGAGGAAGAGGTGGCTTTTGGGGTCTGCCACTTCTGCTTTGTGCTGAGCCTGGATGCAGCTGATTCTGCCTCTTGGCATTAGATGAAGTTGTGGACGTATTCTCGCTGCTTGAAGAGATGTGTTCAGTTTTTGTGCTCTGTCCAGATGAATTCTTTGAGAATGAAAATGCTGGTTTCTGTGAAGAAGGAATGTCCGTGGTGTATTTTAAACTATAATCAATAGGCTGATCCACGTGATGTTTTTCTTCACTGTATTTTATGCTATAATTGGTTGGTCTCTCTTCTTCCTCATGCTGCCCTTCCTCAGAGTAACGTTCACTATAGTTGGTTGGTTTATCATCCTCATAGTCATCTTCTTGACACAAAGACTGGCTCACGTTTTGACTAATTCCATGATTAGAGCCTACTCGATTTGTCTCAGATCCATTGGCTGCTCTTGCCCTGAATGGGGAAACGCATTCTTGCTGCCCAAAGTGTGGTTGGAACTTGAGATGTTTATCATCAGTGCTCTCAGGATATACAGGATAAGCTGTGCTTTGACTCCTTGATTGTCTCTGCTCATTCGGTTTGATTTCCTCTTCTAGTATATGTTTGGGTCTTGCCCATCTTTCATTCTGTGAAGGGCTCTGCCTCCCAGAGTTCAGCTGTTCGTCGGAATATTTAAGACTATAATTTATCGGTGTATCTAGTTCTCCATCATTATCATCCATATGATTTGCACTGTGTATTTTATGGGCTAGGTCAGCTGGATACTGACCATAGCTGCAAAATTTACTTTCATCGTCTTCCGAATAGGATTCAACTGAAGGTTTCATCTGACCTCTTTTACCGTAACCATCACTGCTGCTGACACTGTTTAGACTATCATTTGAAGATCTCTTATATTCTGCTTTGGCATATGGTACTGGACATGTTCTGTTTGAGTTTTCTGACTTGGTAAAGTTGTAAGTGTTTGCGTGTGTGTGGGTGGTAGAGCTTCTTCTTAGTGCATTCCTCTCATCTGTCCCACAGTGTAGTTCTGTGGTAGACCCAGAACTTCTGTCTTCCTGGAGGTATGGATAGCTGATACTTCTTCCATGACTTTGGCAATCTGGGCTGCAGTGGTAGAAATCTGCAAACCTCGCTTTGAAGAGGTTCCTGGGTTTTCTGTTGCTGGGTGATAGTTGCCTAGGCTAATACCTCGTTCTCTTTCCAGACTTCTATCTTTCTCAGAACGAGAGCTATCTAAACTTCCCCTTGATGAAGAAGAGCTGGGCAATACTGTAGTATTTAAGTACGGTGATAGGACAGTCATGTTTCCAGTATTAAAATTGTCTGACCTGTTATCATCATGTCGACTGGTGTCAAAAACATAGTCACCGTAGAGATTTTGCTTGTGTCTCTGCTTACTACGGTGAGCTGCTTTGGGACTTAAATTGTCAATATTGTCAAAAGTTTCTGATAAATGCTGAGCATCTAATTCTGCTTCCAGGGCCTTCTGTTTCCTGACATGAAGAGAAGGCAGACTTGAACCAGGAGACATGATGTTGGCATCTTTATACTTTGCAGGTCTATTTGCCATGAGATTCCTTAAAGCTGCAGCGCTTCCCATAGCGATCATCTTGTGCTTTGAATGAATGAGGTTCTTGAGCATGCTGACCGCTCCCATGTCCCACAGTGCCTCCTGGTCTTTAGGGTTTCTTGCTGAGAGATTCCACAAGGTTCCACAGGCATTACTGACTATTGTCAAACTGTGAGATTTCAAGTGTTGCAATAAGGTCTGTAAGCAATTATTCTCTCTTAGGATTTGCCTGAAATAAAAACAAGATATTATAAAAGTAAGGTAAAAATCTGTTTGCAGTGACAAATAAAAGGAAAGAGAACAAATTTGAATCTAAAGATAACTGCTAGAACTTGTAACAACAGGCATAATAAAACTACACTGCATTATATTATAAATTTCAAGTCCTGCCCATCTCCTCTTGTTCTACCTTAGTTCATTTAATGTTTATTGTTTTATAGTACTCATCTATCAGACTAAAAGGTAAAAATGTTCAGTTTCATCAATTCTGCATTTCCTCTTCTGACCTAAAGCTTTAAAATTTTTTCTTGAGCAAATATATATTTACTTTGCATAGTGACAGAGTTTCTCAGTTTACTGAGTATAAATATGTTATGAAAGCTGAACAGGGACTCTGTGGTAAATTTAACATCCGTGTGGGTTCCACAATGTTGATAATAGAGACTTCTCAGAAAAGGTAGAGAGAAGAATCAATTAACAGATCTTTACAGAGTCAGAGAACACACTGTAAGCTCAGGTCAGCAAAATGATTGTTAGATAATCTCTCTCTGGTTTGAATTTGTAATACTGATATTCCTCCTTTTAAGTGGTCTTCGGAAAACTGTGTGTGTAGTTTTTCTAAAAAGTTTTTAAAACATTTAAAAGTAACTATAAAAACAAGAGTTTAGGGTCAGCATAATGAATGTTAGGATCTGAAGAGCTATGGCTTGTTTAATGCATGGTACAATGGAGTTTAACGGGAGCACAGTCAGCTCTAGCGGGCTTTAAAACTGACAGGCAGAAAGGTACAATAAGCTTTAGCAAAGGCATCTCTCTCAGCAGCCCAGCAGACACCTGAGTGCTTACTGAGTTTAAGAGTTCTTCCAAAAGAAGAGGAAAGAGCTGTAAGGCTTGTAGTTTGTGTATCAAAAACTTAGAGAAAAGATGTTTACATTCTTTACAAAGGCCTTTTACTACAAGTACCCCATAGTCTTTTTTTTTTTTTTAAATGAGAGAGGAACAATACAGGATAAAATAAGTAAGACATTGTGAAAGATACTACATTTTTGTTGAGATAATGCAAAGCTCAAGTTCTGAAAATGTATGCCTTGCATCTGAGGTGCTCTGTTAGGTTTCACAGTTCTAGTAAATTGGATGAATGGCTACTGGCTGAAAAACATTTTGATTACTGATATTATGGCTCCACTAGAAAAATGTGAATCACTGTACTTTCTGGATCATAACCACAAGTTTTCTTTAATAACCTCATATTCCCTTAATCCATACTACATATAGGAAAGGATTTTGTTCTCTGTAATATTTATGGCTTTCATTTTTTATTCTACACATGGGTTATATCTCTCAAGTATCACTGGTTTATTTTTAGACATCTTTGTGATACTATGAACTTTTATTAGCATAAATGTTAATGAATAAATCAGGGATTAACAGTTAACAGTTTCACTGTCATAAATGAACTTGCATAATTACAAAAACACTGCTCAGTTAAGTCTTTCTGAAGATATGAATCTTACCAACTCATTTAAAAGTAACATAAAACTCTGGACTTACCTGTGGTCCTCATTTGTAGCTATCAAGCTGGATACATTCCGTAATATGCCACCTCCACTTTCAATGATGGCTAAAGTGTTGGTCTGGCTGCGGTACGTGAGAGTGCCAACCAGAAACGCAAGCGCGCCATCTACAGCACATATGTCAGCTTTATTCTCAGTGCAGTGTGCCGACAGATTCCATAAGGCACTCAAAACACTCTTGAGGGTTGACTCCTAGCAAGAAACAGAATATATGTCGTCTAGTAAAGGGCCGTAACGGGAACTCTTAGAATGTCTATACTTACTTCTGTAGAGAAAGCTCTCTCTTTTTAAAAAAAATATCCCCTGGCTGCCCATCCTTTACCGGTAAAGCATTAGGAACTCACTTAAAAAAACTTTCATAAAATACCAAACAGAACTTAAGACAGTGATATCCCCATGAAACAAGCAGAACACAACATTAAACAATGACCATCGCATTCATCTCAACAACGAATGTGAAATGTTTAGATGGTACACACTTATCTCACAGAAGCTCATACTAGAAAATGAAACAACTGATGTGCATTCTGAAAAGATAACATTTTCAGGATAATATAAACTAGAAGAGACCCTCTGTATGCTGTTTTGAAAAGATATCCAGACCTATCGTTAAATGAAAAGACCAAGTTGCAGACAAGTATGTACAATATTCTGTTTGCATAAAATACACATCCATATTTACGTGTGGTTGATGCAAAAGTAACCATTTATTAAAGTGGAAGCATACCAGAAATACTGCAATTTCTTAAAATCTTCAAAGAAACAAAGTCATTATAAAAATGAGAACTCCCTGAGGTACAGTATAATAGTAAACTGTCAAATTATAACTGCCAGAGAAAACACTTTGAGAATACAATTTAAGAATGTTGGTTAAAACCTGCCATGCTCCTGACGAGAGTCTTCTTACTAAAAATCAATCAGGGAACAAACGAGCATTCATTTAGAAACCTACTCTGCGCCTATCACAGGTCCAGGTACTCTAGAGGATACGGACAGAGCAACTGCCACTTGCTTTGAAGTGCTGTTAACTTTGGGGAAAAAAGACAGCAACACTATACTTAAAACCAAGGGCTTAATGAAAAGATTACTGCCACGGGCACAAAAGTCAAATAAATGAAATAATTTTTGGAGGAGAACACCTCTGCAGATGAAGACATGTACATTCAGAGGAGGCAGGGGAAGCAGAGCGAGTAAAGGCCTGGAAGTGGGAATAAGCAAGGGAGGGCTAAGTAACAGAAAGAAGACACAGAAGAAGTCAAAGTCCACGCAGGGACACTGTGGGAAGCAAGGCCAGACCGGGAAAAGAGGGCCCTGAGTGTCACGGCAAACCTTCTGGGCTCAACCCAGTCAAGAGCCATTGTATTCTCTTCTTCAGGATATTAAATGAATAAAATAGATACTATTTACCATGAGGCAGAGAAAAAATGCTTTCACCACTGAAGACGTGAAAAGGACAATTGCTCAATTTTAATTATAATGTGATTGAGGAAATGGGACAAAGTATCTTGCAATCGGAAAAAATGGGAAGAGTTTAGAGGAGTGAGCTAAACTTAGAGCTGACCTAGAGATGAGAGTTGAAGGTAGAAAACAGAAGTTGCGCTCTTTGGGACTACATGTAGGGGGCCGCGGGTTTTGTTTCAAAGAAGCTTTACTGTTAGAGACCAGATGAAACGATTAGATGTTGGAAGTATAGGTGGTAAAAACAAAGGGAGGAGATTCAGTCAGGTATGTGATCAAAGGTATCAAACACAGGTACAGGTAGAAAAGTGATATCCTAGTTAAGCTATAAACCTAGATTTTTTGTTAGGAGCAAATTTAGAAAGGACTGGGGAAGATATGGCCAGTTAGGAAATGAAGGGAGGGACTACCTGACTGCTTGTTCAGGGCTCTGGTTGTTACAGGAGATTCTCTGAAGAAGGTGGAAGAAGCAATGAAAATGAACATTTTTGTTTTTATTTTCAAAATATTGGGCTTCTTAGAGATAAGTGAAACATTAAAAAAGCCTCCTTCTCTATAAGCAGTAGAGAAAGAATAGCGGACAAGAGTAAGGGACGAATAGTTCTGAGTAACAGCAATGCCCGGAGCACAGGGTGCAGGTGAAGGAAAGGCTCTGTTGTGTAGAAGAGGAAGGGCCAGTGGAGGAGGCGAAAAGGATGCAGTACATGGGGCATATGGAAGGGAGATTTGGTTCTTGTGGCTGTGAGGAGTAAATGAAGTTGAGAATGAAGAGGTGACAAGTTAAAAAGAGAAAGAATGTTCATACTGGCTATTGCACTGAATGTAGAAAAAGATGGAAAAAATAAATTCTAATATTGTTAACCAGAGCAAGACCAAACCAGAACTGGATAGTACAGCTTTCTGATGGGCTAGTTTTTCCAAGATTGGGCTTACATTAAAAAAAATTTTTTTTAATTAATTTATTTTAATTGGAGGCTAATTACATGATTGTAGTGGTTTCTGCCACACATTGACATGAATCAGCCATGGGTGTACCTGTGTTCCTATCCTGAAACCCTCTCCCACCTCCCTCCCCATCCCATCCCTCAGGGTCCTCCCAGTGCACCAGCCCTGAGCACCCTGCCTCATGCATCAAACCTGGACTGGCGATCTGTTTCACATATGATAATATACATGTTTCAGTGCTATTCTCTCAAATCATCCCACCCTCACCTTCTCCCACAGAGTCCAAAAGTCTGTTCTTTACATCCGTGTCTCTTTTGCTGTCTCTCATATAGGGTCATTGTTACCATCTTTCTAAATTCCATATATATGTGTTAATATACTGTATTGGTGTTTTTCTTTCTGACTTACTTCACTCTGTATAATAGGCTCCAGTTTCATCCACCTCATTAGAACGGATTCAAACGCATTCTTTTTAATGGCTGAGTAATATTCCATTGTGTGTATGTACCATAGCTTTCTTATCCATTCGTCTGGCTATTGTAAACAGTGCTGTAATGAACACTGGGGTACACGTTTCTCTTTCAATTTTGGTTTTCTTGGTGTGCGCTTACATTAAAAATTTATAGATGAATTTAGGGAGAAATGATATGATCTCTCTCTCATCTATGAGAAATGATCTACTCTTCCTTTACCAGACAGGCTATGTCTTGACATTTATTAAAATCCTCTTTTACACTTTTCAGTAGGCTGTGTCTATTAATCTAACTTTCTTGGTATGTAGCAATTGGTTTGTATGTAGACCTTTAAGGTCCCTGAGTGATAATACAATGAGCTATTCCGCAGCAATACAAATTCCAATGATCTACACAAAAACATTAAATCTTTCTGAAAATACACAAGGTTGATTAGAAAGGAGTCTTAAAATGGACATGGCACTAATTTTTTTGTATAATTTTAGTAAGGTATTAAGGCAACCAATAAACTGTACTTTGATCCTCCTCCAATTTCCTCATACCCCTTGTAATCCACCCCCAAACCCAGGCAACTACTGTTCTGATTTCTTATATAACTGATTATTGCAGGTATCAATAGTTCATTCTTCTTTTTTTTTAATAGCTAAATAGTATTCAACAATTTATTTACCCAT
>SJYC01142080.1:0-12603 GCA_006408675.1 Madoqua kirkii
CCCCAGACAGCCATTTTGCTTTTTTGCATTTCTTTTCCATGGGGTTGGTCTTGATTCTTGTCTCCAATACAGTGTCACAAACCTCCTTCCATAATTCATCAGGCACTCTATCTATCAGATCTAGGCCCTTAAATCTATGTCTCACTTCCACTGTATAATCATAAGGGATTTGATTTAGGTCATACCTGAATGGTCTAGCTATTTTTCCTACTTTATTCAATTTGAGTCTGAATTTGGTAATAAGGAGCTCATGAACTGAGCCACAGTCGGCTCCTGGTCTTGTTTTTGCTGACTGTATAGAGCTTCTCCATCTTTGGCTGCAAAGAATATAATCAATCTGATTTCAGTGTTGACCAACTGGTGATGTCCATGTGTAGAGTCTTCTCTTGTGTTGTTGGAAGAGGATTTTTTTATGACCAGTGCATTTTCTTGGCAAAATTCTATAAGTCTTTGCCCTGCTTCATTCCGCAATGCAAGGCCAAATTTGCCTGTTACTCTAGGTATTTCTTGACTTCCTACTTTGCATTCCAGTACTCTTGCCTGGAAATCCCATGGACGGAGGAGCCTGGTAGGCTGCAGTCCATGGGGTCACTAAGGGTCAGACACGACTGAGCAACTTCACTTTCACTTTTCACTTTCACGCATTGGAGAAGGAAATTGCGACCCACTCCAGTATTCTTTCCTGGAGAATCCCAGAGACTGGGGAGCCTGGTGGGCTGCCGTCTATGGGGTTGCACAGAGTCGGACACGACTGAAGCGACTTATAGCAAAATGAAAAGGACATCTTTTTTGGGTGTTTGTTCTAAAAGGTCTTGTAGGTCTTCATAAAACTGTTCAACTTCAGCTTCTTCAGTGTTACTGGTTGGGGCATAGACTTGGATAACTGTAATATTGAATGGTTTACCTTGGTAACAAACAGAGATTATTCTGTTGTTTTTGAGACTGCATCTAAGTACTGTATTTCAGACTCTTTTGTTGACCACGATGGCTACTCCATTTCTTCTGAGGGATTCCTGCCCACAGTAGTAGATATAATGGTCATCTGAGTTAAATTCACCCATTCCAGCCCATTTTAGTTCGCTGATTCCAAGCATAGCCAAAGGATAAAAGACAGCTGAAGCATTCCTAAGAGAAAAGAGCAAAGCTGGAGTTATCATGCTTCCTGATTTTAAACTGTGCTAAGTAGCCATAGTAATAAAAACAGCATTGTACTGGCACAATAGTAGACACAGCGACCCATGGAACAGAATAAAGAGCTTAAAATAAAATCCTTGTATGCATAGTCAACTTATATTTGACAAGGGAGCCAAGAATACTGAGTGGAGAAAGGATAGTATCTTCAACAAAATGGTGCTGTGAAAACTAGAGAAACACATGCAAAGCAATGAGATTGGCCCTCTATCTTACGCCACTCACAAAGATTGAAACTGTATCAAAAAACTAAATGTAAGACCTGATACCATAAAAATATAAGGAAAATGTAGGAAGCAGCTCATTTATATTGGTCTTGACAATGATTTTTTGAACACGTTGAACACAAATGACAAAAACAAAAATCAACAAATAAGACTACATCAAGCTCAAAAGCTAATACACAATAAAACTAACAAGTAATGAGAAAAAAAAAAAAAAGACAAGGAGGACTTCCAAGATCACAGAGGAATAAAATGGGGAGATTACCTTCCTCCTCACAAATACGTAAAAAAAAATTCATCTGCATGTGGAACAGCTTCTACAGAACACCTTCAGAATGCTTGCAGAAGACCCCAGACTTTTAAAAATGCAAGCCAATCTCCTTAGAATAAAGTAGGGGAAAAAATAATGATTTTAAAGAAACAGAGGATTTTAGAACAGGGACATATGCCCTGGGGAGGAGCTGATAAAGGTGGAAAAGTTTCCACAAACTTGGAAGGAAAGGTGCACCAAATTAAATCCCACAATTAGCCTGAGGCTGTGGACTTTAAGCGCAACAGGGGACTTTGGGAGCAATACCAAGCTGGAGTAAGGCCAGATCTAAGCCTGCACTGACCCCACACCACCCACAACAGGATAAAGTCCTTCCTAGAAATACTGGAGGATTTTGGTAAGTTTCTTTGGGGGTCTTGGGCTATTGCGTTTTGCTTTCACCAACAGTCTTGGGATTTTGTCTTCTGTGCTGTGTGACCTATGAAATCTTGGTGCTATAGTAAGGGGTCAGGCTTGAATCTCTGAGGGTGGGAGACCTGAGTCCAGGACTATGAACCACTGAAGAACTCTTGACCCCATGGAACCTTTGGCAAAAGTGCTCCCAAAGACCTCCAACTCAGCACTAAGACCAAGCACCACCAAAGGTTAGCAAGTTCCAGTGCCAAACACCCACACCAATCTTTCAGCAAAACAGGGCTACAACCCTGCACATTAGCAGACAGGCAGGCCAAAGTTACACCAAACCCATAGATAGCCCAAAACATGCTACTGAACTTGGCACTGACCTTTGGAAAGACAAGATTCAGCTCCATTCACCAGAATACATGCACAAGTTCCCCTAACCAGGAAAACTTCATGAGCACTAGTTCAACCTCACCCACAGGCTGCAGACTCCAAATTAAGAGTAACAATGACCTTCCAGCCTGCAGAAAGGAGACCTCAAACACAGTAAATTAAACAAAATGAAAAGACAGAGAAATATACAGCAGATGAAGAAACATGGTAAAAATCCACAAGACCAAACAAATGAGAAAATAGGCAGTTCAACTGAAAAAGAATTCAGAGTAATGATAATAAAGATGATCCAAAAGTTGAAAATAAAATGGAAGCACATATAAATAGATTGGAGGCATGGATTGAGAAGATGCAAGAATTGTTTAACAAGGGTGTAGAAGAATGAAAGAACAGACAATCAGCAATGAACAACACAATGAGATAAAAATACATTGAAGGTGAAGAAAGTTGCTCAGTCATGTCTATTTTCGATCCCATGGACTATAGCCTGCCAGGCTCCTCTGTCCATGAAATTCCCTAGGCAAGAATACTGGAGTGGGTTGCCTTTCTCTCTTCCAGGGGATCTTCTCAACCCAGGGAGCAAACCCAGATCCCTGCATTGCAGGCAGATTCTTTCCCAGCTGAGCCACAAGGGAAGCCAAGAATACTGGAGTGGGTAGCCCGTCCTTTCTGCAGGAGATCTTCTTGAGCCAGGAATTGAACTGGAGTCTCCCGCATTGCAGATGGATTCTTTACCAGATGAGCTATCAGGGAAACCCCCTACAGAAACCATAACTGAAAGAGATACATGTACCCCAATGTTCACAGTAGCACTATTTACTATATCTAGGACATGGAAGCAACCTAGACGTCCATCAACAGATGAATAGATAAGGAAGTTGTGATACATGTGTACACTGGAATATTACTCAGCCATAAAAATGAGTGCATTTGAGTCAGTTCTAATGAGATGGACTAATCTAGAGCTTATTACCCAGAGTGAAGTGAGAAAGAGAAAAATAAATGTCATATACGGATACATATATATGGAATTTAGAAAGATGGTACTGATGAACCTATTTATAGGGCCACAATGGAGACACAGACATAGAGAACAGACCTGCGGACAGAGTCATGGAAGGAGAAGGAGGGAAGAGTTTAAAGAGCAACACTGAAATATATACACTACTATATACAAAACAGATAGCCAGTGGGAATTTGCTATATGACCCCAGCAGCTCAAACTCAATGTTCTGTGACAACCTATAGGGGTAGATTGGGATGGGAAGTTGGAATATGGTTCAAGAGGGAGAGGACATATGTGTACCTATGGTTGACTCTATCCCACATTGAAGGTCAGGAACAGCGGTGGTAAGGAGATACCCCTCATCCAAAGTAAGGAACAGTGGCTGTGCTTTGCTGGAGCAGTCATGAAGAGATACCCCACGCCCAAGGTAAGAGAAACCCAAGTAAGATGGTAGGTGTTGCAAGAGGGAATCAGAGGGCAGACACACTGAAACCATACTCACAGAAAACTAGTCAATCTAATCACACTAGGACCACAGCCTTGTCTAACTCAGTGAAACCAAGCCATGCCTGCGGGGCAACCCAAGACGGGCGGGTCATGGTGGAGAGGGCTGACAGAACGTGGTCCACTGGAGAAGGGAATGGCAAGCCACTTCAGTATTCTTGCCTTGAGAACCCCATGAACAGTATGAAAAGGCAAAATGATAGAATAACAAATGAGAAACTCCCCAGGTCATTAGGTACCCAATATGCTACTGGAGATGAGATGGCTGGATGGCATCATGGACTCGATGGACATGAGTCTGAGTGAACTCTGAGAGATGGTTATGGACAGGGAGGCCTGGTGTGCTGCGATTCATGGGGTCGCAAAGAGTTGGACACAACTGAGCGACTGAACTGAACTGACTAATGGCTGACTCATGTTTATTTACAGCAGAAACTAACACAATATTGTAAAGCAATTATCCTCCAAATAAAAATAAATTTAAAATACCAAAAAAAAGAGAGAAAAAGAAAAGGCAACTCACAATGTGGGAGAGAAATTTTTCAAACCATATGTTGAACAATAAATTAATATATAAAGAGTTCAGTCAACTTAATAACATGAAAGCAGGCAATCAAATTTTAAAACTGGCAGATAACTAAAATGATATTTTTCCAAAGAGGATGTTGAAATGACCAAGAGACATGTGAAAAGATGTTCAGTATCACTACTTATCAGAGAAATGCAAGTCAAAATCATAACGAGGTGTTAGTTTACATCTGCTAGAGTAGTTATCACCAAGTAGACAGGAAAGAATAGGTGTTGAGACTGCAGTGAAAGTGAAACTCATATGTTGTTAGAAGTAATGTAATTTGGTCCAACCATTATGAGAAACAATATGGAGATTCCTCAAAAAATTAAAAATAGATCTACCATGTCTTCCAACAATTCTACTTCTGGGTATAACTTGTATTAAATGAAAACAGCATTTTAATGAGATAAATGTACTCCCATGTTTTACTGCAGTGTTATTCACAATTGCCAAGACACGGAGACAAACCAAATTCCCATCAATAGATACATAGATTAAAAAAATGTGGTGCATATACATGATGGAATATTAGCCAGCAATGAGAAAGGAGCATATCTTTCCATTTTCAACAACATGAATGGACTTTGCACACATTTTGCTAAGTAAGATAAATGAGACAAATACAAGTACTATCTGATATCACTTTTATGTGGAAACTATAAAAGTTAACCCTATAAAAACAGATAATAAAATGATCATTACCAGGGGATGGTGGGGGTTGAAATCCAAGTTATAACGTTTAAGGGTACAAACTTTTAATGAGCAGTAAATTAGTCATAGATAGTTAATGCACAGTATAGTAAATATAGACAATAAAATTGTTTATAAAAGTGATAAATAACACTATCTTGGCTACCCTACTACAGTATATAAATGCGTCAAAGTAACACACTATATCCGTTAAATCTTCACAATGTGACATCTAAAATTTACTCAATAAAAATATTTAAAGTACAAAGAATAAACAACTGACACACAAAACAATATGGATGAATCTCAAAAACATCACGTTGAGGGAAAGAAGTGAGATACGAAAGAGTAGGATGTCTACGTGATGTCCACCTCCAGCTATATAATGAGCAATAAGAGGTAAAGCTGAGCTATGATATTAGAAACTAGAAGAATCATGGCCTGGAATGAGGGAGATATGGGCAAGAAGAATTGACTGTAAAAGGTGCACAAGAAATCTTTCTGGAGTAAGTTGAAATATTCTATATCTTTACTGAACTGGTGATTCTATGGATGTAAAAAATTGTCAGAACTCATCAAATTGTATAGCAACAATCTGTGCACTTTATTGTATGCAAACAAAATAATAAAAATATCCGTAAGTTCTAGAGAAACATCTATTTCTGTTTTATTGACTATGTCAAAGCCTTTGACTGTGTGGATCACAATTAACTGTGGAAAATTCTGAAAGAGATGGGAATACCAGACCACCTGACCTGCCTCTTGAGAAACCTATATGCAGGTCAGGAAGCAACAATTACAACTGGACACAGAACAGCAGACTGGTTCCAAATAGGAAAAGGAGTACGTCAAGGCTGTATATTGTCACCCTACTTATTTAACTTATATGCAGAGTACATCATAAGAAATGCTGGGCTGAAAGAAGTACAAGCTGGAATCAAGATTGCCAGGAGAAATATCAATAACCTCAGATATGCAGATTACACCACCCTTATGCCAGAAAGTGAAGAGGAACTAAAGAACCTCATGGAACAACAGACTGGTTCCAAATAGGAAAAGGAGTACATCAAAGCTGTATATTGTCACCTTGCTTATTTAACTTATATGCAGAGTACATTATGAGAAATGTTGGGCTGGAAGAAGCAGAAGCCGGAATCAAGATTGTCGGGAGAAATATCAATAACCTCAGATATGCAGATGATACCACCCTTATGGCAGAAAGTGAAGAGGAGCTTAAAAATGTCTTGGTGAAAGTGAAAGAGGAGAGTGAAAAAGTTGGCTTAAAGCTCAACATTCAGAAAACGAAGATCATGGCATCCGGTCCCATCACTACATGGGAAATAGATGGGGAAATAGTGGAAACAGTGTCAGACTTTATTTTTTGGGGCTCCAAAATCACTGCAGATGGTGATTGCAGCCGTGAAATTAAAAGAAGCTTAGTCCTTAGAAGAAAAGTTATGACCAACCTAGTTAGTATATTCAAAAGCAAAGACGTTACTTTGCCAACTAAGGTCCATCTAGTCAAGGCTATGTTTTTTCCTGTGGTCATGTATGAATGTGTGAGTTGGACTGTGAAGAAGGCTGAGTGCTGAAGAATTGATGCTTTTGAGCTGTGGTGTTGGAGAAGACTCTTGAGAGTCCCTTGGACTGCAAGGAGATTCAACCAGTCCATTCTGAAGGAGATCAGCCCTGGGATTTCTTTGGAATGAATGATGGTAAAGCTGAAATTCCAATACTTTGGCTACCTTATGCAAAGAGTTGACTCATTGGGAAAGACTTTGATGCTATGAGGGACTGGAGGCAGAGGAGAAGGGGATGACAGAGGATGAGATGGCTGGATGGCATCACTAACTCGATGGATGTAAGTCTGAGTGAACTCCGAGAGTTGGTGATGGACAGGGAGGCCTGGTGTGCTGCGATTCATGGGATAGCAAAGAGTCAGACATGACTGAGCAACTGAACTGGACTGATCTGAACTAAATATTTTATTGCTTTCGATGCTATTGTGAATGGGATAACTTGGGAGCTTAATTTTTTTAAATTGATCATTTTAGAAATTTTCAAATGCTTCATTATCATAAAGAAATGTAATTTATTTCATTGTATTGATTTTGTATCTTGCCAGTTTAATAAAATTCTTGACGAATTCTGATTGCTTTTTGACTGACACTTTGATATTTCCTATATATAAGATCATATTATCAGCAAATTGTGATGATTTAACTTCATTTTCAATTTAGATGACTGTTATTTGCCTAATTGCTCTAGCTAGGATTTTCAGTACTACATTAAAAGTGATGAGAGTGGGCATTCTTGTCTTGTTCCTATTCCTAGAGAAACATTTTTAGTTTTTCTCCTTTGAGTTTGTATTATCTGTGATTATGTTGTATAATGGCCTCTATTATGTACATTACATTCCTTCTATACCTAATTTGTTAAGGTTTTTTATCATGAAAGAGTGTTGGTTTGCCAAATGCTTTTTCTGCATTTAATTAATCATGTAGGTTTTATCTTTCACTTAATTGACGTGATATGTTACATTTGTTGATTTGAATGTGTTGAACTATTCTCACATCTTAGTGATAAGTCCAATTTGGTCATGGTATACAATTCTGTTAGAGTGTCTTGAATTTTGTTTGCTAATGTTTTGCTGACAGTTTTTGCATGTATGTACATCAGGGACATTGGTATGTACATTGGTCTATAGTTTTCTCTAGGCATCCTTATCTGTTTTCAGTATCAAAGTGAGGCTGGTTTTATAGAGTGAGTTTGGAAGTATTTGCTATTCCTCAAAATTTTGGACGAATTTGTGAATTCTTGGTGTTAATACTTTTCAAATATTTGACAGAGTTATCCACTGAAGCCATCTGGTCTGTATTGGCTCTGTTGGAAGTGTTTGGATTACTAATTCAATCTCTTGTCATTGGCCTGTTTAAATTTTCTATTTCTCCCTTGCTCAGTCTTGGAAGGTTGTATGTTTCAATAATTTATCTGCTTCTCTTAGAATCTGCAATTTGTTGGTATATAATTTTCAAAATATTATTTTATTATTCTATGTATTTCTGTAGTGTCAGCTGTAGTGCCTCTTCTTTCACTTATAATTTTATTTGAGTCCTCTGTTTTTCTCTTAGTCTAGCTATAGGTTCATCAGTTTTGTTTATCTTAGTTTTGTCAACCTTTTCTAATTTTTCTCCATTTTATTTACTTCTGTTCTGACATTTATTACTTCCTTCTTTCTGCTAACATTGAGCTTAATCTTTTTCATTTTGTACTTCCTTGATGTGTAAAGTTAGATTGTTTGAAATCTTCCTAATTTATATGTGTGTGTGTGTGTATATATAGCTACACACTTGTCTGTCAGAACTGCTTTTGCTATATCCCACAATAGTTGACATGCTATATTTTTATATTCATTCATTTTGAGGTAAATTTTTGTTTCCACTTTGATGTCTTCATTTACCCAATAGATGTTTAGATGTGCATTGTTCAATTTCTACATATTTATAAATCTCATTTTCCTCTTTTTGATTTATAGGTTCATACCACTGTGGTCAAAGAGGATAGCTAGTATGATTTCAGTCTTCTTAAATTTGTTAATACTTCTTTTCCTATCATATGGTCCATCCTGGAGAATATTCCATGCACACATGAGAAGAATGTATGCTCTGCTACTATTAGATGTTATGTTCTATATATGTCATTAACTCCACTTGTTCTAAAATGTGGTGCATTTCCAATATTTCCATCTTGATTTTCTGTCTGGATAATCCATCTATTACTGATGGTGAATTATTAAAGTTCCCTACAATTATTGTATTATTCTCTATTTCTCTCAAGATTTTTTTATTATTTTACTTATCATGATTTTGTGCTTGGGTGTTGTATATAGTCCTTTTTCAGCTGATAGCAATTTATTTTCAGTTACATTTATTTGTGTATAGTTGTTCCATTTTTTACTCTTTCCCATTTGTAGTTTTGATGTCCCAAATTACGTTTTTTTTGCCGTGATTTTGTTACCAAGTTGTTGTAGCTATATTTGTTTTTAATACTTTTTATGTTGTAATTAAGAGTTTAATATGCTATTCTAAAAAAGATTTACAGTTTTTATATTATGGCAATTTACTGCCTTATCAGAGATTTTAATGGCTTTTGTTTTATTTGTTTGTTTCAAATTAAACTGCTCCTTTTAAATTTCTTGTAAAGCAGGTTGGTAGTGGTTAACTCCTCAGCTTTTGTCTGTGAAAGCCTTTGTTTTTCCTTCATATCAGAAAGATAACTTTGTAAGATAAAATATTTTTGGCTGATTATTTTTATCTTTCAATTTCCCAAATTACGTTTTTTTTGCCGTGATTTTGTTACCAAGTTGTTGTAGCTATATTTGTTTTTAATACTTTTTATGTTGTAATTAAGAGTTTAATATGCTATTCTAAAAAAGATTTACAGTTTTTATATTATGGCAATTTACTGCCTTATCAGAGATTTTAATGGCTTTTGTTTTATTTGTTTGTTTCAAATTAAACTGCTCCTTTTAAATTTCTTGTAAAGCAGGTTGGTAGTGGTTAACTCCTCAGCTTTTGTCTGTGAAAGCCTTTGTTTTTCCTTCATATCAGAAAGATAACTTTGTAAGATAAAATATTTTTGGCTGATTATTTTTATCTTTCAATATTTTGGATATGTTGTTCCACTTTCTCTTGGCCTATAGAGCTTCTGTTGAAAGATCTGCTGATAGTCTAAGGGTTCCCTTGTTGATCACTGTCCTTTTACCCTGACAGCTTTTAAGATTTATATCACTGACTTTTGACAGTAATATAATGTATCTTCGAGAAAGTCTTTTTGTGCTAACATAATAAAGTGCTAGGTTAGCTTTGTGGATTTGTATATCCTGTTCCTCTCCTATGTTTGGGAAGTTCTAGGCTAGTATTTCTTTAAATAAACTCTCTGCTTACTTCTTCCTCTCTTCTTCTAGAATAATCATTATTCTTATTTTGGCTTTTCTAATGAAGTCTGATGACCCGCATAGAGTTTCTTTATATATGTTAATTTTCTCCGTAACAGCTATTTTAAATTCTTCTTCAGTTAGATCACAGTATTCCTTGTTCTCGGATTCATTTGCTGGAAAATTGTCATTTTCTTTTTGTTGTGCTGTATTCCTATGAACTTTTATGGTGTTTGATGATATATGCATTTGAAGTAGTGAATACATTTCTTATTAGGCAAGGTTTTGTTTACTTTGATTCTAATAATTTAATGGGTTGGTAATTAGGGACCTTCTTTTATTTTCCAGAAGGTGGAGCTATAGCACAAGTTTTGGTTTTTCTTAGCAGAGCTGATCTAACCAGCTAAGGTTGGGGGTAAGTGTGTACTTAGCAATTCTTTCCTTGGTTGTGCCCATGGTTTAGTAGGGGGATCTCTAAGTAGGGGGTCCTAGAGGTTAGTGGGTAGTTCTTTTGTTAGAACTCCATCACAGACAGCAAGAGACATTTTCCTTCAATTCTCTTTGTCCACCTACTTGCCTTTTCTATCCTTACCCTGAGTCACTATGGATTCTTCTCAGAGAGAGCAATGGATCCCTCCAGCTGTAGGATATCTGGCTGAGCAGACATCCACTCCCACCTTCTGTTGAGCTCCTCTGCCCCAAAAGTCATGCTGACCAACTGCTGGACCTGCTTCTGCCAGCTATGTTACCTCACGCCCTTCTCTCTGCGATCTCCTCTTCAATCAAATCCACTTACTTTCACACACACAGTTGAATGGATCTCTCAGGAATCCTGGAATGCTGTGCAGAGGTGTGTTTTTGTTTTTGTTTTGCTAGGAATGTCTGATTAGTTGTTAATCAATGGGGAAAGAAAAAAAGAATAACTAATGCCACCATGATGCTAACCTCACTCCCAATTCATCTTTTATTATTACTGAGTAGTATTCTTTGTTGTTGCTGCTTAGCTGCTAAATTATATCCAATTCTTTTATGACCCCATGGACTGTAGTTCACCAGGTTCCTCTGGGACTTCATGGATTTCAGCCCATGGGATTTCGCAGGCAAGAATACTGCAGTGGGTTGCCATTTCCTTCTCCAGGGGTCTTCCTGACCTAGAGATTGAACCCATGTCTCCTACACTGTCAGGCAGATTCTTTACCACTGAGCCCTCAGGGAAGCATGAGCCTTTGGGTTATTTCCAGTTTGGAGCAATCTTGATGAAAGCTGTAAGGAACATTATTCTTCAGATATTTTTGTGAACATACATGTTTTCATTGGCAATTATGGGGGGTGAATGCCTAGAGTGCAAATTCTGGGTAATAGATAGATGTGTGTTGAGGTTTATAAGAGAATTTCCAAGATGGTTGCAACACTTTATATTTCCATTAGCAGTGTGTGAGCATGCCAGGTGTTCCACATCCTCACCAACATTTGACATTATTCATCTTTTTAAAATTTTATTAACTTCAGTGAAATAAAATCTTATTGTGGTTTAATCTGAATTTCCTGATAATTAATGGTGATTATTCATATACTATCTTTTGTCTTCTGGCATCTGTGACTTCTGATGACAATTTGACTATTATTCTTATATTGTTCCTCTATATAATCTTTTATTTTAACCTGTGGCTGCTTTAAGATTTTTCTTTACTGGATTTTTAGCCATTTTATCATGATAAGCCTAGTTCTGTTTTTCTCTGTGTCTACCTTGCTTGGCCTTCACTCAACTTCCTGGATCAATGAATTTCTGTTTTTCATCAAATTTGAGGGATTTCAAATATGTCTTTGCCCTATGTTCTTTCTGTCCTCCTTCAGAAATTTCAGTTATACAAAAGTTTGTTTGATGTTGTTTCATAAGTGATTGAGGTTCTTTTCCTTTATTTTCCAAACATGTTTCTTCTTTGTGCTTCAATTTGAAGATCAATTTGTCGTTGTTAGTCACTAAGTTGTATCTGACTCTCTGTAGCCCCATGGACTGCAGCACACCAAGCCTGCTCGTCCCTCACTATCTCCTGGAGTTTGCCCAAGTTCGTGTCCATTGAGTCCATGATTCTATTCAACCATCTCATCTATTTACCTGAGTTCAAGTCCACTGCTCATTTCTAGTGCAGTTTCTGATCTACTACTAAGCCCATTAATAAAGGTTTGTTTTCTGATATGTTATTTTTAGTTCTAAATTTTATATTTTTTTAGAAGTTTCATGTCTATCCTGAGATTCTCTATCTCTTAATGCATTATAACCATCTTTTCCTTTTGCTAAATCCTTAACTTATTTATTATAATTATTGTAAAGTTTTTATCTGTTAATTTCAACCTATCTCATCCATATGTCTCATTCTGTAGACTATACATATTCTCTTGAATTATAGGTCACTT
>SJYC01142081.1:0-24446 GCA_006408675.1 Madoqua kirkii
CTGCATATCTGAGGTTATTGATATTTCTCCCAGCAATCTTGATTCCAGCTTGTGTTTCTTCCAGTCCAGCATTTCTCATGATGTGCTCTGCATAGAAGTTAAATAAGCAGGGTGACAATATATAGCCTTGACGTACTCCTTTTCCTATTTTGAACCGTTCTGTTGTTCCATGTCCAGTTCTAACTATTGCTTCCTGACCTGCATACAGATTATAGCAAATGATGGCTTAGCTGGCATGGCTGACCTTGTCTTTAAAATTTTAAATTTATCTGTCTATTATGTATCTGGCTGTGCTGTAGTTGAGGCACGTGAGGTCTCCACCCACATCATGTGGGATCTTCCACTGCAGGGTCTTTTGTTGTGGGACCCAAGCTCAGTAGTCAAGGTGTGATCTCAATTAGTTGTTCCACAGCAGATAGGATCTGAGTTCTCCAACCAGGGATCGAACCTCTGTCGCTTACATTTCATCCTGCCTGGCCGCCTCACTTATGAACAGTGTCGATCCATTTCCTGTTCCCCTCTGTTAATTCATACCAGGACAGACGCAAGATCAGAATGAAGGACCCTGCATTTCGGCACCTCCTTGGAGCAGTGTTGATGGGAATAAGTGTTTGCAGACTGCAGGTTCCTGTTCAGGCTACCAGAGGATGACTTTTCAATTCTTAGTTAACCAGTTCCATCCCAGAAAATAGCCACTGTACACCAGCCCTCTTCATTGTTAGAGATGTGTATAAGAGACAGAGCCTGGCTTGCAGAATTTTGAGAATTACTTGACTAGCACATGAGATGAGTGCAATAGTGCGGTAGTTTGAGCATTCTTTGGCACTGCCTTTCTTTGGGATTGGAATGAAAACGGATCTTTTCCAGTCCTGTGTCCCTGCTGAGTTTTCCAAATTTGCTGGCATATTGAGTGCAGCACTTTCACAGCATCATCTTTCAGGATTTGAAACAGCTCAACTGGAATTCCATCACCTCCACTAGCTTTGTTCACAATGATGCTTTCTAAGGTCAACAAAAGAGTCCGAAATGCAGTACTTAGATGTAATCTCAAAAACGACAGAATGATCTCTGTTCGTCTCCAAGGCAAACCATTCAATATCACAGTTATCCTAGTCTATGCCCCAACCAGTAATGCTGAAGAAGCTGAAGGGTTTGATGAAGACTTACAAGACCTTTTAGAACTAACACCCTAATTCATGTCCTTTTCATTATAGAGGACTGGAATGCAGAAGTAGGAAGTCAAGAAACATTTGGAGTAACAGGCAGATTTGGCCCTGGGACGCAGAATGAAGCAGGGCAAAGACTAATAGAATTTTGCCAAGAAAATGCACTGGTCATAGCAACATCCTCTTCCAACAACACAAGAGAAGACTCTGCACATGGACATCACCATATGGTCAACATCAAAATCAGATTGATTATATTCTCTGCAGCCAAAGATGGAGAAGCTCTATACAGTCAATAAAAACAAGACCAGGAGCTGACTGTGGCTCAGATCATGAACTTCTTATTGCCAAATTCAGACTGAAACTGAAGAAAGTAGGGGAAATCACTAGACCATTCAGGTATGACCTAAATCAAATCCCTTATGATTATACAGTGGAAGTGAGAAATATATATAAGGGACTATATCTGATAGACAGAGTGCCTGATAAACTATGGAATGAGGTTCATGACATTGTACAGGAGACAGGGATCAAGACCATCCCTATGGAAAAGAATTGCAAAAAAGCAAAATGGCTGTCTGGGGAGGCCTTACAAATAGCTGTGAAAAGAAGAGAGGTGAAAAGCAAAGGAGAAAAGGAAAGATATAAGCATCTAAATTCAGAGTTCCAGAGAATAGCAAGAAGAGATAAGAAAGCCTTCTTTAGTGATCAATGCAAAGTAATAGAGGAAAGGAACAGAATGGGAAAGACTAGAGATCTCTTCAAGAAAATTAGAGATACCATCATGCAAAGATGGGCTCGATAAAGGACAGATATGGTTTGTACCTAACAGAAGCAGAAGATATTAAGAAGAGGTGGCAAGAATACACGGAAGAACTGTACAAAATAGATCTCACAACCCAGATAATCATGAAGATGTGATCACTAATCTAGAGCCAGATCTTGGAATGTAAGCTCAGCTCCGAGTTACAGGTATTTTAAGGGAAGAAATTAGAACAATTAGGGGGTGTGCATGCTAAGTTGCTTCAGTCATGTCCAACTCTTAGGGACCCTATGCACTGTAGCCCACCAGGCTCCTCTGTAAATGGGATTCTCCGGGCAAGAATACTGGACTGGGTTGCCTTGCCCTCCTCCAGGAGATCTTCCCAACTCAGGGATCAAACCCATGTCTCCTGTGGCTCCTGTATTGCAGGCAAATTCTTTACCTTTGAGCCACTGGGGAAGCCCACAATTAGAAGGACGTCATAGTGAACAATTTCACAACAGAGAAACTTCTTAACTTGAAAAGGAAAAGAAAAAAAATGTGAAGCTCTAGGTCAAAGTAGATTGTTTGGGGGAAAAATTACTAATTTTAACATTGGTTAGGTATAGAATCATAATGTTTTGTTTTGTTTTGTTTTTTTTTAAATGGATGAGCCAGTGAATGGATAACAAATATCCAATCAAATAAATCCATTAAGGTAGAATTATTAAAGCTCTTGAGCAATCCATCAATTTTTACAAAACAAAACAAAACAATAATTCATTGCAAATGTCAAATAAAATCAAACAGTAACTTAGTCTTTTTTTCTAAAATGTTTTAATTTTAACTTTCCTATTGACAATTTACTATAAGCTGGATACCCACTTGATTGGGATATTGTCAAATGAACTGTGTGTATGTGTATCAATGTATCAGTCGCTCAGTCATATCCAACTCTGTGACCCCTTGGACTGTAAGCTCACCAGGCTCCTCTGACCAAGGGATTCTTCAGGCAAGAGTACTGGAGTGGGTTGCCATTTTTAGGGTCAAAATCACTTCCATTTCCAAGAATTTGTATCAATATAAATGATGATAAAATATAAAATAAAATGATATGCTGGGTTCCCATACATTGAGTGCTGACTTATACTAACTTCTATACTAACTCTTCCCACATTTATCTCTTTTACAGTTAGCCAGACAAATTAGTGCTAAATCTCTATTTTAAGTTGAGGGCCTGGGGGCTTTGAGAAATAAAGTCAGGATTCAAGCATCAATTTGATTCTGAAGCTTTAGTTTTAACCTAATAGCATTATCCCATCTTTCCAGCTGAAATCCCTGAAGCTAAGAAGGATGACCCCCAGTGGTATGAACCATAGGCAAACCAGGGTGGTTTTTCTTTAGGAAGGACCTTATTAGGTCTCCTCATTGAAATCAACTTCTGTCAGCAGTAAACTAACGTGTTTGCATGGTCAGTTGGGGGTGGGGAACATATTGTGTAGCTCTTGGAAAAGGAAACACTCTTTACCTACAGCTTTATTGAGGGTATTGCTATATGGAGCAACCCTGCTCCTTTATTTTCCCTGGGTTCACTCACAAGAGTATGAGAGAATGTCTTCAAAGCTCCCAGGTACACAGAACTCTCCAGGCAATAGAAGGAAACTTGCACTGAAGTCATCCATTTAGCCATTCATATAGGAAGTTACTCCTTGCTAAATCCACCTTTTCCATGCCACGGAAGAATTGAGTTAGCTCTCTCATTCAGGCTCTTTGGTGTTTTATCTTCTCAAATTGTACTGGATGGCAGAGTTACAAAATTGCACTGTGATATCTGTTTAATCCTGTGATTTACACATGTATACTTTTATTCTCAGTACCAGACACAGCAACTTTTTAATTTGCTAGAACATGTAGCTCAATAAAATACAATGGCATTTTACATAGAGATTTTTAAAAAATTGTGTTGACTAGGGGAGGAAAAGATAAGGGTAAATACTTTCATATACAGTTTTAATAACATTCAACTTTCTATAAGTTACCCCACCCCCACCTTGATTTCACAGTGGCTTTGGAAAGAATTTAAATCTGATACCAAATCATGGTATTAAATTTCCAAAGTCCCCAAATTCACCTTTAATTCCTTTCATCCTTCTCTGCTGGATTACAACTTTCATCCAAGAGTTCCCTCACTGCGTTGTGGTCCAAGAATCAAGAAAATTCCTCTTTACATTGCACTGATCTTTTGGTCAGTAAAATACAATTTGCTTGAATATTCTCTAATCATTCTGTTATGATTAATTTGAAATGGAAAAAACCACTCTTTATTTGAACTACCAGAAACATTCTCTTAAAAAATAATAATAATAATGAAAACAAACAAAATATAAGAAATAAAGGAACACTGGCTCCAGGCCTGTGTTCATAGAATACAGACAGACAATGAAATTGGGGTTGAGGGCTGGTTGTGGAACAAATAGTCTATCTATTTTGCTTAAGATATTGCCAAAGAGTTGATTTGAATATTTTTAATGTAAATTTGGCTTTTTATAGATACAGTTCTGGTAATATTTTCTGAGAGTTTGAAGCATTTGCTCAGTCAGCTGAGTGTATTGCCAACAAGTTACACAAATGGTTCCTTCAACAAATGTTTACTGAAATTTCACTATTCATTAGAAGGATATGCTAAACCCTGGGGAATATACTGATGAAGAGACACCCACTCTATCTTATGATGAGCACTTCTGTGGAACTTTCACATAACATGCTGTGTTATGCTTTGTAGAGCAAGAAAAAACTAGATCTTTTTCATAAATGCCATAATAGTTTAATGCACCTAATTTATGGCAAAGAGGTGGCTAGTATCTTGGTGGGCTCTGATGCTAAAGTATCAAACTGATGAATAAGAATGAGAATAAAAATAAGTTTCAAGGAAACTCCCACTGATTTGCACAAGAGGAGAAAAACTGAGATGTGGTGAATATATTGTCAGGTAACAGCAATGGAAGAACACATTTCCTGCTTTTGTGCTCGCACTTACATACGGGCATTTTTTAATGTTGAGGAGCTCATTTCCAATGGAATCCTGTAGTTGTGCCATGAAGATGATCAGGAGAGACAGGCAGTTTTCCAGTTTCCTACTCCCGCTTCTGCTCAGCAGCACCTCTGACCACATCCAACCCAGACAGTCCATCCCCTCTCTGATTAAGACCAAGTGTCCATGTACAAATCTTTCCTGGAGTAGGAAGTCACTTAAAAGTCTCATTTTTCAAAGGCTTGCTGAGCACACAAAGTAAACAGGCAAGTTGATTGGATTAGTAAGGTTGAAATTAAGCAAATCAGTTCCCAGCTCTTCATAATAGCTACCCAAGATGTCAACAAAGCAAGGATCAGTGTCAATAATATTAAAGCAAGGCTAGCAGTGCTCACTATAACACCTATAATGGGAATAAGCCAGTGGCATAGAGGAAATTCCTTCTAAGCTCCTGAATTCTAAAGGTCTCCAAGAAAGGAAATGATTTTTGATTTTTCTGGGTATTCCAGATTGGGAACTTGGAAAAATATTACTATTGAAATAATATTAATAAGAACATATATAATGATGACAATAATAGTTTCCTCTGTCTGGTGCAGGGTCAAGGGGAGAAATACACTCAAGTGTTTGCTTTGCTTACTTCACCAGTCCTATGTATTTCCTTCCACTCACATTTTTGCTGTAAGCTAACAGGTATTCTATACAAGAACTAATTCTTACTCACAAAGTATGTAATTCCATCCATAAAGAAGCCCAGCTCCCTGAAGAAGCCTGGGTTTCCCGATGGTTGAGATGTACTGATGACACCTCAGATTGTACCCCCTCTCTTGATTGAAAGCAGAAGGACCTCCCCTCCTGCCTGGCCGCCTCACTTATGAACAGTGTCGATCCATTTCCTGTTCCCCTCTGTTAATTCATACCAGGACAGACGCAAGATCAGAATGAAGGACCCTGCATTTCGGCACCTCCTTGGAGCAGTGTTGATGGGAATAAGTGTTTGCAGACTGCAGGTTCCTGTTCAGGCTACCAGAGGATGACTTTTCAATTCTTAGTTAACCAGTTCCTCCCAGAAAATAGCCACTGTACACCAGCCCTCTTCATTGTTAGGGCTGTTTTATTTCCCTGCTTGAAGTAATGACCACCCAACCATTATCACTCCCAATTTAGAATGAAACCAAGAGCACCTCATCTGGCTTTCAAATGGGATGCAATTGTTCCTTTGTTCTGCTGAAATCAATCAGAATCTTGCCCAAATGGTGGTGGTAGAGGGTTTCAGGTTACTATAAGGAATGTGTTTCCAGGGATGCTAGCTCTGAAATAAAAAAATGTGATAATCATTACATAGAGAACCGATAATTATAAGCATTTCCTTTCAAAATGACAAAGAAACAAATGCAAGGAACTTATCAACCTCAGGAAAAAACAATCACTGAATTTCTATCTGTTATACTAAGATACCAGGTTGGGGACTATAGTCACACTTCCTTTGAATGCTGCTGTATTTTAACGTCATTGTAACCTTGACTGAATCTGCCACACTGTTTTGCTGAAAGTAATGCTAAATTTTGGGGTAGGAAATGGCAACCCACTCCAGTATCCTTGCCCGGAAAATTCCATGGACAGAGGAGTCTGGCGAGCTACAGTCCATGGGGTCGCAAAGAGTTGGACTAAATGACTGAGCATGTGATGTTCAATTTGTCAAGACTTTTTTTTCTTAAAGTGACACACTCTTCAACAGAAACAGCTGAAATTATTTGTTAAAATTGCAACATTATATTTTGTTTCTCAAGTATATTCTAACTGGTAAGAGACCATGTGTTTTGTGTTTTAGGGAAAAGTCAAGATTCAGTAGAAAATGGAATCTCTGAAGGCAATTACAGGCATCGTTATGGTAATACATATTATATCATCTGTGCTTAGTAGGGCCATGCCTGCTGCTTCAGAGGCAAATATTTCAAAACTTAGTAGTTTCACTTCACACTAGATATTCATTTCTTCTTCACTAGATCAAAGCAAATGGCGTCAAAAATCAGGCGCTTTCACCTGCCCAACTCAAAAGAGGTTTCCTTCTGTTTATTTGTAATCACAGTGTTGTCGTAAAATCCAGGTGAATTGATCTTGAAGGCTATTTGTCTATCAAGTCGTGCTTGGTATCTCAGTCGCGTCCAGCTCTTTGGGACCCCATGGACTATAGCCTTCCAAGCTCCTCAGTCCGTAGGATTTTCCAGGCAAGAATAGGTTGCCGATTCCTTTTCCAGGGAATCTTCTTGACCCAGGGATCACACCTGCATCTCTTACATCTCCTGCATTGGCAAGCAGGTTTTTGTTTTTTTTTACCACTGTCACCTGGGAAACTACCCTGACTCTGATAGAACCTACCCTCAGAGTTACTTCCTAAATCTCTGTTCAAGTCCAAAAGAATTAAGCAAGCAGCAGGCCTGGGTTGCTGGAGCTGAGGGTGATACCAGAAACACCAAAGGCTGCTTGCAGACCAATTAACTTCCACTGTTGTCTCGGGGCTGTTTCACCAAAGGTTCAAATTCTGAGTTAAATCTTTACAACTCCATGTGATTCTGCACTAGAGAAACCCAGGACATTGTTTCAGGCACTCATTAAAATTCATACCTACGTTTTTCTACATGCTTTCATCCTCCTCCTTGACTAAACATGGGCTTCCTGGTGGCTCAGATGGTAAAGAATCTGCCTGCAAAGTGGGAGACCGAGGTTCAGTCCTTGGGTCAGGAAGATCCCCTGGAGAAGAAAGTGGCAACCCATTCCAGTATTCTTGCTTAGAGAACCCCATGCACAGAGGAACCTGGCGGGCTACTGCTCATGAGGTTGCAAAGAATCAGGACCGCGAGACTAACACTTTCAATGTCGTTTTCACTTTGACTAAACACAGATGAAGCCCGCATAACATCCACTCCTAGAGGGAGAAGGGACGGGAACTACCGTTTACTAAATGTTTTCTGTGTGAACTTGGCCCTTTGCGGGCTATCTTATGTTATTATGTTATCAGGAAAACCTCAAAAGATAGGTGTTTTTATTCCCATTTTGAAGATATGAAAACCAAGATTAGAGAAAAAAAACGCATGTTTTTTCAGGCCATTTGTTAGTGGCAAAGCAGGAATTCACATTCAACTCTGTCCCATGTCAAAGACACACTCTTCCCCTGCACCTAACAGCCTCTCAAATCACAGCATCCGTAGGGCAAAGGTTATGCAACAGAAGAGGCCTAGATAACATCCAATAGAGCCCAGAGTTTTGGTCTGAAGAGTTCGAGGCTTAAGTGACTCATCTAAGGCTAGCAGACTTAAGACCCAATGTAGCTGACCTTGCCATTGACTAACAGTACCATTTAAGGACAAAACTGGTTTTAAGAATTGTGTCATGTTAACCCCAAGTATGATTGCTGACTGTGCTTTTCTGAATATTAGTGCCACCAAAATTTCTAAACTGCCTTATATACAAATCTATATATAGCTGAGAGAGGTTTATTTTTCCTTGATGAATGTACTTGATAGCTAATAATCGATGAGAATTTTCATAACACTCCATAGTTAAGCGCTGAACTTTTGAAAAAGAAGAAAGTGCCTGTAGTAACAATCTCCTCAAAAATCTGGTCTCAAGAATGATGATTTATGTGGCATTTATATAAAATCCACTTGACTTTATGAAGAGTCTATAAAGCTTGTTTACTTGTTTCTTCCTGAAACTCTTTTACACACGTTGTTTGATTTTATTCCCCAAAAGAACCCATGAGAAAAGAACTGTGACAAGACAAACTTGCGGATTTCATACCATTTTTGTGGATTTAAAATTTCGTTTTTTAATTTGATAAAATAAAGTGGAACCTGGTAAAAAGTAAGAGAGTAGGTGAAAATATGCTTCAGGCAGAGGGAGGAAGGGAGAGATGGACATCAGATCTATGTTGACATTCGCAAAAGAATTTGTATATAGAACTGGATCCCAGATTAATTCCTGGTAAATATTGGAATTTAGTAAATTTATGTAAGGAGAATGTGAAGTGAAAGTGTCAGTCGCTCAGTCATGTCTGATTCTTTGCGATGCCATGAACTGTGGCCGACCAGGCTCCTCTGTTTGTGGGCCTTACCAGGCAAGAATACTGGAGTGGGTAGCCTTTCCCTTCTCCAGTGGATCTTCCTGACTCGGGGATTGAACCAAGGTCTCCTGCACTGCAGGCAGATTCCTTACCATCTGAGCCACAAGGGAGTTCCTATGTAAGGAGACCCAGTGCCCAGTGGAGATGAAATATGGCTCAGTAAGCAAGAGGCAGGCACTTGGGACAGAAAGAACATTTATAGCAACATACCATAAAAACTTTAGCTTCAGAAAAATCATATGCCTTGGAAGCTCACACCAAGGTCTCTGGGGACCCTTTAGAGGCACACATGCCAAGAGTGCCCCCTGTTGTCTGCCAGGAATGTTAGAGAGCTTCAGGAGACCCATGACTGTTACGAGTTTTTGATTAGTTGCCCACAAAGGTACAGGTTTGTGGTAAGATAAAAGTACATGAGTTTCTAGAATTTGTTGGTTTATTCATTCCACTGTGAAATATTACACTTTGAAGAACCATCAACGATTCTTATAACAATTCTCCTGTTACAGTTGGAGAGAGGGAGGCTTAAAAGGGGGAAGTATCCCACTTAAGAGCATCTAGAGTTAATGACAGATCTTGGTCTTGAACCCAGGACGCTAAGTCTAATGCCACCTCTTAACCTTAACCAGCCAGCCTTTTAACCTTTAGTTTTGCCTCCTTCATCCTGTTTAAGGGTGGATGATAAACCTGTGAAACAGGCTCATGGAATGCTTAAGTAGAAGGAACCTCAGAGATAGTATCTGATATGTCCAAATTTTACTAATAGGAAACTGATGTCTGAGTGACTTTCCAAGGCCACATAAGGGGAAGGGTAAACCAGAACTCCAGATTCAAGCACTTCCCATCAAAACTATTAAGGGCAAATAAAAAGAGATAAAATGCACTCATTTCTCATTTAAAAATGAGGTTTTCTACTCCACTTTCTTGTGTACACTACCCACCCTGCCCCTTCATTCTTGATTCTTAGGCTCTTGAGCCCAGGCCATGCCACTGAAAAAGCAAATGGGAATTCAAGCTTAAAACCAAGGGATGATGGCTTGGAACACTAGGATGAGGATCGGCGGTGTGTGGAGTGGGGGCAGGGGCTGTCATTCTGGACAGGATGACAATGTTGAAGGGTGTGGATGCTGTGTTAAAGGTTGGCACCCAATCAGAAGTCATGTCAGACCATTTCCCAGATGATATTAGCTTATTTCTTTCTGCTGCTGCACAAAGTGTGGCAGGGAAGCAAAATGATCAGTCTTGGTTGCCCCAAATGTAAGCCCGAGCAGTGGCGGGGCCTCACTGTGGGCTGCAGCGCACCTTGGGTCTTGATTCATCAGCACAAACAATTGCTGCTTATTTTCTTATACTAGGTCAGAGGGCCAATGTCTCTGTAGAGCTGGCACTTCCTAAAGAGGCTGGAAAAAGAAATGGAGAGGACTGAGACCTCAGAGGGCTTACCACTCTCCAGGCGCTAGCCTCGGTGCTTCCTGTGCGTCACTCCTTTTCATCTTCACCGCCACTTTCGGGTGGTGCCGTTAGCCAGGTTAAACAGACGAGGAAACCGGCTCAGTGGGGTAAACTACCTTTCCCAAGGTCCCACAGTCACATCTGATGCAAAGCTCATATTGGAATCCAGTCCTTCCAAAATCTAAATCATTTCTTTTCCTGACAATCAAGATAAGTAGACACTGAGTCAGTAAACCGGCACGTCTATTTGATCCTCACACAGAGTCTCCGCCTCCTACCATGCTCCCCATCCCTGGCTTCTGACCGTCAGTTGAGTTGTAGATACTGTGACTACCCAGATAGAGCAAACTGCGCTCATCTGTTTCTGTACTGTCTCTCTGGGCTCTAGTGTAGTTTCTTCCAACCATACAGCTCACATCGTCTTCCACTTCATCCAGTCCTTCCTTACCTGGCTGATCTTGAGCCAGTCTCTTTTGTGTATGTGTTAGTCATTCGTCATGCCCAACTCTTTGCCATCCCACGGACGGTAGCCTGCCAGACTCCTCTGTCCATGGAATGCTTCAGACAAGAATGTGGGAGTAGGTTGCCATTCCCTTCTCTAGGGCTCTTCCCGGTCCAGGGATTGAACCCAGATCTCTTGCATTCCAGGCAGATTCTTCACATTCTGAGCTACCAGGAAAGAAGTCCTTACCTGGCTGACTTTGAATGAGTCTCTTTTACTGAATGGCAAAAACCTCAGAGGGTCCTCCATTCCCCAGTAGTTGCCCAGCCAAGGCGCAGGGGGAAGTGGGGATGGGAGGTGGGTGGCCCTGGACCATTTGAGGGGGAAGCCAGAAACTGACATTCACTCCAGTGCACAAGCCTGATACACAGGAGGTGGTGGTGGTGGTAAAGTCGCTCAGTCGTGTCTGACTCTTTGTGACCCCGTGGACTGTAGCCTACCAGGCTCCTCCATCCATGAGATTTCAGGCAAGAGTACTGAAGTGGGTTGCCATTTCCTTTTCCAGGGGATCTTCCTGACCCAGGGATCGAACCCAGGTCTCCCGCATTGGAGGCAGACGCTTTAGCCTCTGAGCCACCAGGGAAGCCCCGATACACAGGAGGCCGCAGGTCCAAATGCCACTGTTGAAAGTGAAAATGAAAGTCAGTCATTTCCGACTCTTTGCGATCCCATGGACTCTACAGTCTGTGGACTTCTCCAGGCCAGAGTACTGGAGTGGGTAGCCTTTCCCTTCTCCAAGGGATCTTACCAACCCAGGGGTCAAACCCAGGTCTCTTGCACTGCAGGTGGATTCTTTACCAGCTGAGCCACAAGCCTTATACGCAGGATGCCACAGGTCCAAATGCCACTGTTGACACTAGCTAAATGCCTCGGGTAAGACACTGGCCACTTTGAGCCCTGTAACATGGGCACAATGATATCTGCTTTTCAGTGTGGTCCTGGAATTAAGTGAGATAATGACAGCAAGCTGCAAAGCACACACAGTAGGAACTCCAAAAGTGAGTGCTCCTTCTCCTTGTGCTCCTGGGAGGCAGAGGCAATTAACTGACAAGGTAGTTGGTATTTTTTTAGGTCATAAAGATGATCCAAATCTATTTTCTGCATGTTTTGTTTTCCTCCTGGGGCTCTCCAGAGATGTCTGTAACGAACAGAGATTAGATGCACAAGCCCTTTTTGTTCCAGAGGGTCTGTGCGAACAGTTTACTGTTGAAGCAGGTCCCAGACCCTGGGTTTCTCCTGTGAGCCTCAGAATACCGATATTACAATAGAAAAGCCACTTGAGAAATTGGAGCCGCCTGAGTCTCGAGCAGGTTCCCCCACTCATTCCACCCCTATGCCATTTACTAAAAGTGATACAGGCAGGTGGAAATCAGGCAAGGCCTGCCCTAGAAGTAACCAAAGATGCCTGCACACCTCCGCGGATTGCTCAGCCTATTCTTCCCGGGGATGCCAAACGCAGTCAGGTGTGAGGCCTGGGCTTGTAGGGAACCCAAATATTTTCTTGGAAAGTAATCTCAGTTTATTAAGAGTTCCTTGCTCAATTCAGAGTATAGATTTTTGAATGCGTTTGCTGACAGATTGACCCGGACTATGTTTTCCCCTTATTCAGGGAGCGATCGATCTTTATCAAAAGGATTTGTTGACTGATGGGCTTTCACGGTTCTAATGGGCTGTTTGATACTTTTAAGAGACATATGCCCCTTTGTGTAATGAAATTATCTGATAAAAGAGGGAATGAAGCTCAGGTTTTCAGAAGCATCTCCATCCTTGGCTGCCTTGCTGACTGCCAGGGAATTTTGTTTTTATTTGCCTGAGATGGAAACCTTACAACCCTTGGTGAAACTGTTTTCGAATATTCAGGTTTCTAGACCATATACTGTGTTTCTAGGCCTAAGGGCCTGAACTAAACCAAGATTGTGTTTCCTTCAGGTAAGTACTTCCAGACACTCTATCTTCTGTCTTTACAACCCTCTTCTCTTCGTTACTGTACCATGTAACCCTAGACGCGCATTATATTCCACATAAAAAGCCATTTCTGTAGCATCTTGTCATCGTTTCATCGACGCCGCTTTGAAGCCGTGTTGAGTTCTGAACTCAGAGCCTAACAGCGGTGGCTCGAGTGCCCTGTGCCGTATTATTTACCCAGATGGGGTTAATTGTTGAATAAAAGAATGGTCCCTTTCAGTTTACCTTTTCGCAATCTCTCTCATACTGGTTATGGAAGACAGGGAAGTCTATGATAAATATCAAACTTTCTAATCAGAAACGAGTCCAGTTGTATTTGAAATCTTGAACTTAATCCAGAATCAGGAAATGTAGCCACTTGTGTTACTGTTGCTGAAAGAAGAAAATGACCTTTTTATTGTAGCGTACATTCACCATTGTGCTTGGAGCTACAGGGGAGGGAGCAAGCAAATGTAAGGGCTCAGGGAGATTTTTCCTTTTCACAGGAAGGGTACAGCTTGATGTGCTGGAACCATCATCTCCTTACATGTTCAAGAGATTGTTTTCTTAAAGTAAAGATTTCACTGAATCCTTAAAAAAAAAAAAAAAGAAAGAAGAAAGAAAAAAGTTTACCTAAAACTTTAAAGCAAATCTGGTTTCTTTGTGGCTAAATGACTATTACTACTGGCTTCACTGATTGATGG
Organism: Madoqua kirkii; assembly: GCA_006408675.1. Lineage (NCBI taxonomy): Eukaryota > Metazoa > Chordata > Mammalia > Artiodactyla > Bovidae > Madoqua > Madoqua kirkii. Next base: position 13,662 of record SJYC01142081.1, read on the forward strand.
ATGGATAATATGCAATGAGAAAATTTCAACAAACCTTAAGTATATAGGTGAACAATTTTTTTTTTTTTTGTATGCATGTGTATACCCATAAAGCTTCCCTTGTGGCTCAGCTGGTAAAGCATCCGCCTGCAATGCGGGAGGCCTGGGTTTGATACCTGGGCTGGGAAGATCCGCTGGAGAATGGAAAGGCTACCCACTCCAGTATCCTGGCCTGAAGAATTCCATGGACTGTATAGTCCACGGGGTCGCATAGAGTCGGACACGACTGAGTGACTCTCACGTTCACTATACCCATAAAGGGCTTTTCAGGTAGTGCTAGTGGTAAAGAACTCAGCTGCAAGTGCAGGAGACATAAGAGATTCAGGTTCAATCCCTGGGTTTGGGAAGATCCCCTGGAAAAGCACATGGCAACCCACTCCAGTACTCCTGCCTGGAGAATCCCCCAGACAGAGGCACCAGACGGGCTACAATCCATGGGGCTGCACAGAGTCAGAAACAACTGAAGTGACTTAACACATACAAGTACCCATAAAATTATTTCTAGAGCAGAACATTTCTATTAGCACAAAGGATTTCTCAGTCTTCTCCCAATCAGTGTACTCAAAGGCAACCACTTTTCTCATTTCTATCACCACGGGCAAATTTTGTCCACTTTGGTAATACATTATTTTTTCTGATGGGCTTTTTTTGTTTTTAACTTAGAATATACATATTTTTCATCCAGATTGTTGCATGTGTCATAATACTAGCTTTTTGGACATACATACCATTTTGGAGGATAATAGTTGACATGCAATAGATTTCCTAAAGAGGTTGTTTAAGTTTATTTTATCAAAGTATAGTTGATTTGCAGTGTTGTGTTAGTTTCCACTGTAAAACAAAGCAATTCAGTTACACATATGCATACATTCTTTTTCATAGTCTTTTTCTGATATGGTTTATTACAGGATAGTGAATATAGTTCCCTGTGCTATAAGGCAAGACACTGTTATTTTCTATGGAAGTTATTGGTTTTGTCATGGTGATATCACAAAGAGGTTCAGGGAGGCTTTTACATGCATGCATGTACATATCTAAAATTTAAATCTCTTTAGAGGAGAGGTAGAGAGACAGAGATGGAGAGGTTGAGAGATAAAGAGGAGAGAAGGAAAAAGAAGGAGAGAGTCCCTTTCTCGTGGCTTTGCGTTCTAGTTGGCAGGGCAATAAAAACAGAAACATAAATGAGTAACTAAATTCATGAATGGACTTCACTTCAGATAGCGATCAATGCTAAAGCAGCATATGGCGAAAGGTGATGGGGAAAAGAGTGGCAGCGGGTTTGGAACTATTTCTGACAGGTGTCCAAAGGAGACTACTCCACAGAGGCCTGAGAAGAGAATCGGGAGGACGAGCGGGGTATGCAAAGACCTAGGGGCAAATGTGTTCCAGGCCAAGACATGGCAGGTGCAAAAGGCCAAGGCAGAAACAGGCTCGTCTGGTTCAAGTGGCCAGAAAGAGGGTCATGCTACAATCCATGGGGCTGCACAGAGTCAGAAACAACTGAAGTGACTTAACACATACAAGTACCCATAAAATTATTGTCTAGAGCAGAACATTTCTATTAGCACAAAGGATTTCTCAGTCTTCTCCCAATCAGTGTACTCAAAGGCAACCACTTTTCTCATTTCTATCACCACGGGCAAATTTTGTCCACTTTGGTAATACATTATTTTTTCTGATGGGCTTTTTTTGTTTTTAACTTAGAATATACATATTTTTCATCCAGATTGTTGCATGTGTCATAATACTAGCTTTTTGGACATACATACCATTTTGGAGGATAATAGTTGACATGCAATAGATTTCCTAAAGAGGTTGTTTAAGTTTATTTTATCAAAGTATAGTTGATTTGCAGTGTTGTGTTAGTTTCCACTGTAAAACAAAGCAATTCAGTTACACATATGCATACATTCTTTTTCATAGTCTTTTTCTGATATGGTTTATTACAGGATAGTGAATATAGTTCCCTGTGCTATAAGGCAAGACACTGTTATTTTCTATGGAAGTTATTGGTTTTGTCATGGTGATATCACAAAGAGGTTCAGGGAGGCTTTTACATGCATGCATGTACATATCTAAAATTTAAATCTCTTTAGAGGAGAGGTAGAGAGACAGAGATGGAGAGGTTGAGGGATAAAGAGGAGAGAAGGAAAAAGAAGGAGAGAGTCCCTTTCTCGTGGCTTTGCGTTCTAGTTGGCAGGGCAATAAAAACAGAAACATAAATGAGTAACTAAATTCATGAATGGACTTCACTTCAGATAGCGATCAATGCTAAAGCAGCATATGGCGAAAGGTGATGGGGAAAAGAGTGGCAGCGGGTTTGGAACTATTTCTGACAGGTGTCCAAAGGAGACTACTCCACAGAGGCCTGAGAAGAGAATCGGGAGGACGAGCGGGGTATGCAAAGACCTAGGGGCAAATGTGTTCCAGGCCAAGACATGGCAGGTGCAAAAGGCCAAGGCAGAAACAGGCTCGTCTGGTTCAAGTGGCCAGAAAGAGGGTCAGTGTAGCCAGATCCGGATGGAAGGAGACAGGTGTAGCCAGATCCGGATGGAAGGAGACAGGTGTAGCCAGATCCGGATGGAAGGAGACAGACAGCGGTGGTGATCAGGGCAGGCCAGCAGGCAGCAGGTTCTGTAGATCCAAGTAGGGGACACAGTGCATTTTAATTTTAAATGTGATGGGACGCCCTTGGATGGTTTTAAACAAGGGTAAAGACATGATGTGATTCTGTTACAAAAGTTCACACTGGCTGCCATGTGGAGAATGACTATTAGAGGGACAAGAGTGGAACTAGGGAGACCAGTTGGGAGCTTGTTATTGAAAGATGACTTTGACTTACACCTGGATAGTAGTGGTGATTAAGGAGAGGAATGGTAGGTTACATCATGGTTTATTATTATTTGGGGAGACAGGAAAGCCAAGAGAATTAGCTAATGAATTGGATGTAGGGCAGGAGAGACACAGTGGTTATGGTTTCAGTTGTTAGCCAAAGCAAGTGAGTCAAAGATGGGACTGTTAAATACAATGGAAAATACTGGACAAGTAACAGTTTGGGAAGGAAATACTCCAGAGTTCTGTTCTGGCTGTGTTAAGACCCAGATGCCTATTAGATCTACACTTCAAGGCATTAAGGAAATGGTTGGATATATCATGTGCAGCTCAAGGGAGAAGTCAAGCCTAGAAACAGAAATTTTAGAGTCATCAATATAAAAGCAAAGATGAAAATCCACAGGCTTGGATAGAATGATTTAAGAAGTGCTTAAAGAAAGGCCAGATTGAGTCCTAGGGCAAACTTCTCCCTTTCAGCTGTATTACCATCATTTTTATCTTTACCATCATGAAAAAACATGAAATAACATGAAAATCATTATCATCACCATCAACAATTATTGAGCGCAAAATTTTCTCAGTACAATTGTGCTAAGAAAAGGAGAAATAGAGGAAAAGGAGAAAGGAGTTTCTGCTCTCAGAAGGAAAGGGGAGACAGTGAAATAATAAGGGCTATGATCATGGTTAGCCCAGGGGATAGTGAAAATAATAGATTCAGAAGGCCAGATAGGCTTTGAAGGAGAGGTGATAACTGAATATCTGAATTGAATGTTTAGATCCAGTGTAGTGTGATTCATGGCAAAAGACCTTTGTGGGTAAAGAACAGCATTTACAAACCCAAGAGACATAGAAGGGCAGGGAATTATACTGAAGCTGAAAGCAGTTCTAAATGAAGGGACATGGCAGGAGATGAAGCTGGGAAGTAGTAGTTGCTGGATCACCACACCCATGTACCCCATGTTGAGAATGATGAAATTCTGTCCTAGAGGCAATGGAAAGGGGGGCAAATGGTAGGACAAGGAGGATTTCAAACCTGAACAGGATCTGAAGATGGAGAGAACAGAATTCAAATCCTGCCTCCACTATTGACTAACGTGGTGGCATTGGAGCTGTTGCTTAGCCTCACTAAGCCTTAGTTTTCACATCTGTTAAATGGGTAAAACAATATGGCTTGTTACTAGAAATGAAGATAAGAAGTATAAACCACTTTTCCTGAATGGAGAAAAGTAAGTGGTCATGATTATTTTTGCTGTTACCATCACTATTATTATTACTATGATTCTTCTTATTATAATTATATTATTACTATTATTCTTATTATTATAGGAATATAACTTTTTAACAAGTTTCTTTTATAGTGGAGGGATTACAGAATGCCAGAAATTACGATACTATGCATGTGTGTGCTCAGTTGTTCCATCACGAATGGAACAACTTGCCCATGGGATGTAGCCCACCAGGTTCCTCTGTCCATGACATTTTCCAGGCAAGAATACTGGTGTGGGTTGCCATTCCTTACCCCAGGGGATTTCACAACCCAGAAATCAAACCCACGTCTCATGTGTCTCCTGTCTCCTGTATTTTTACCACTGTATCACCTGGGAAGCCCCAAATTGTGATATTACTGTGGATAAAAATGATGAGCCCCTGCTGGTGGGGAGGAGAGGAGATTGTCCTCCCCACCAGCAGGGGAGTTAGAGGATTTGCTCGATGGGTCAAGGGAGGAGGAGTGGGGAAGAAAGGGCAAGCTCTAAAATGGCTCCTGGTTTTGAACCAGGCAGTTAGCTAGGGTGACAGTATAGTTCTCTGAAACTGGAAATATTGAAGAATCAGCATATTTTATGGGGAAGGGGGCAATTTTGTTTGTAGATATAGTTTTTGGAAAGGCCTATGAAGGCTTCTTTGTGGGCCTGGAGCTCAACAGAAAGCTTACAGATGCAGATCTGTGTGGATAAGATGGATAAGGGGGACTGTACTGGGTGAGCCTTAGAACCAGAGGAACACTGAAATGTAGGGAATGGAACCAGAGGTGTCAGGATGGAGATTCAGAAGAAAACAAGTCGGGAGAACCCAGAGGCAGCTCGGAGGTGCTTTCTTCATCCATTTGCCTAATGAGATGCTCTCACACACTGGGCTTCCAAGCACTTGCTGCTTATCAGGGGAAGAGATATCTACTCTCTTCCTTCCCTTAAGCGTGATCAGTTCAGGTTTAAACTGGAAAAAGCTAAACTCTGGCAAAACAGGTAAAGAGATCTTGCTTCCTCCAACCTCCCTTTCAATTCTGCTCTGTTTCTGGCCTCTGCATCCCAATGGCTACCCTCTCGGGTCACATCTATGTAGGGCCAAGGAATTATAGATCAAAATTGACAGTGATTATAGATTATTTAAATGAACTCCCAACTTCTTTATATGAAAGGTAAGGATATTGAACCTCAGGGAAGGCACGATGCTCCATCAACTGATATTTTAACTGAACACAGTTAGAGGTACTTTCAACAGGATCTCAGCAGTGCTGCCGCTCTAATACATTTGGTGATAATGGCTTACAACATTTAACTCAAGTTAAAACCTTGCCACACTTAAATCTAATAGTGGTCATCTAGACACAAGAGGGAAAAAATGGGACAGAAACTAAACAGATGAGATCTGTCTCCAAATGAATGTATCGTTAAACCAAAAATTGGGGATGAGTTGTAGAATAGGGAGCATAAGGAGGAGAATTGTGATATCCTTCTCCAGATCATTCTTAGAGGAAGGTCCTGCAAAGGCCCTGGGTGCAATGTTGAACAACAAAAAGTGAAAACCACATGTGGTTTATGTTGTTTCTGAGATCCACAGTTAGAGACTGTGCCATGTAGCACTGAAGGGCCGCATTTTGGGAGATGAGCCAGAAAAGTGGCAATGGCCTTAATAACCTCATATATCAGCAAATCTGTAAACTATTGTAGACATTTTTTTTTTAAAGACATCAGTTCTTTTAGCAGAGACAGTTAGTTGCTCACTCCAAATCTGTTCTCTTAGAAACATAACACTGGCTTTTAACTGGACATATCTTGCATAACCAAAAGATAAAATGGGTATAAGTGGAAGTAAAGTCTTCTTAATGGGAAAGATATTCATGCTTTTTTCTGCTTTCTCCATCCAACTATCTTCATTGTGGACATGCTGGCCCTAATCCTGGCAGCCATCTTGGTCCATGAAAGTGAGAACCACAGAGAAGGTCCTCATCCCAGCCCTGGGCTTTTCACTTCTGAGCTTCTCTAGCAGAAGTGAGAAGCAAACTTCTATCCAAGTTAACCATAGTTTTTGTCCTTTTAATGCAGTCTAACTGCAAGGAGATCCAACCAGTCCATTCTGAAGGAGACCAACTCTGGGATTTCTTTGGAAGGAATGATGCTAAAGCTGAAACTTCAGTACTTTGGCCACCTCATGCGAAGAGTTGACTCACTGGAAAAGACTCTGATGCTTGGAAGGATTGAGGGCAGGAGGAGAGAGGGACAACAGAGGATGAGATGGCTGGATGGCATCACAGACTCAATGGACGTGAATTTGAGTGAACTCCCGGAAATGGTGATGGACAGGGAGGCCTGGCGTGCTGCAATTCATGGAGTCGCAAAGAGTCGGATACGACTGAGCGACTGAACTGGACTGAACTGAACTGAATCCTTACTGATGGACTTATTTTCTTTTATTGGATTTTTGAGCACTTCCCTGGTGGCTCAGATGGTAAAGAGTCTGTCTACAGTGAGGGAGACCTGGGTTCGATCCCTGGGTTGGGAAGATCCCCTGGAGAAGGAAATGGCAATCCACTCCAGTACTATTGCCTGGAAAATCCCATGGACAGAGGAGCTTGGTAGGCTACACAGTCCATGGGGTCGCAGAGTCGAACATGACTGAGCAACTTCATGAGAGCAGAAACCACTGGTGGGTCTAACTTGAAGAACATGACCAAGAAGTAATATTTAACACAATTAATTATGAGTTTGTGACATTAAAAAAAAACCTCAGTATCTTAAATTTGTAGAGTGATGTAAATTTCACAAAGCACTCTTCTTACCTTATTCTTAATTCTTTACTTTCAAGCTGAATTATTTAAAATTGGACTTTTAAAAAATAGCCAAAGTATACACTGGGCTTCCCAGGTGGCTCAATGGTAAAGAATCCGCCTGCCAATACAGGAGTTAGGAGTTTGATCTCTGGATCGGGAAGATCCCCTGGAGAAGGAAATGGCAACCCATTCCAGTATTCTTGCCTGGGAAATCCCACGGACAGAAGAGCCTGGCGGGCTACAATCCATGGGGTCACAAAGAGTCAAACACGACTTAGCGATAAAACAAACAAACAAAACATATGCTAATGCAGTAGCAGTCATCTCTAGGTTGATTATTACCTGAATCCTAGACAAAGAGCTTTAATCTCTAAGGCTTGTTTATCTCATTGGTCAATCATGAATAATAAACTTTATTTATAAAATTAGAGTAGATGAAGAGATAATAAACATAATGATTCAAAATATTAATCTCAATCAATTCCCCAAGAGCTAAGTGACTTCAAGCAAATTTCTTCTCTATGCTTGACTTTCTCGTCTGAATGGTGGGAGTAATAAAGCAGAAGTCACTTAAGGATTTTGTGAAAAGTAAATGAAATCATGTGCATGAATCAGTGCCATGGACACACAGTAATGGCTCATGAAGTGTTATTTTCCCCAAATTGCCTAGGACAGACCTTTCATAGCTCAGGGCCACTCCACAAACTGTATTCCTCTGCAACAGTAAGAAGTTTCACTGCAAGTCTTGTGTCGTGGCAAGCTCTTGGTGTTAGCAGAGATCCTGACTCAGTGCAATGGTTCCTGAGAAAAAGAGCTGGGGCCCGAGGCTGCAGTGAGTGGAGGTAACAGAACTACCTGCCATGCCTCTGTTCTGGCTACAGAGGAAGTTTTGCACTCTGAGTCAGCAGAAGAGCTTTGCCTGACAGCAGATGAAATCCACTGTGCTGTATTCTTCGTGCTTTTCAGAAGGGCCAGCCAGAGTCACAGACTACTACTTGGGATTGAGTCAGCCTCCGGGGTCATTCAGGAATGATAAAGACTTCGCATGCCCCCAGGATGAATGGCGGTGGCAGACGGGGAAGCCAAGCACAAGCCCTTGAGCCCAGAGATGATACTGTGAGATGGGGAGAAGGGCTCCCACAGAGACAAGAGACCTTTAAAGATGCAAGTGCTCATAACCGGTGGAGGCAAACATCCCAGAGCATCTGATAACTTCAGGACTGAAACCAGATCAAGGAAGTGCCAGTGATGAGGACCACATGGCTAGCACCAGAGATAAGGCTTATCAGAAAGGGTCTGCTGTAGGCTACAGTGGCTATCCGTGAATTCTCAAGGCACCTTCTGCCCAGGAGCCCTCCAGCGTCACCTGTCAGTTGTGTGCCCTTAGATAAGTCACTGAGTACATAGCTGAGAGATGCAGTTAAGGGCAAGACTCCTGGAACTGGATTCAAGCCTGGACCTAATGCACAAGGTTAGGTTAACTAATGCACAAAAATAGCTGTTATTTTTATTCAGCAAGTCACAAAATCCATCAAAGCCCCTCTTTTCCCATCTGTAGTATGTGTATCAAAGTACCTGGCCTCACCTCGGGCATTGCCCTAGGGCAGCACTGGTCAGGGGAACTTGGGAACTGACGGCAATGTCCTATGCCTGCATTATCAAGACAGCAGCCACTGGCCCCATGTAACAACTGAGCCTTTGAAATGTGCCTAGTATCACAGAGGAATTGAACTTGAACTTTTTTTTATTTGAATTTCTTTGAATTTCAGTAGCTACATGTGACTAGTTGTTATCTTACAGGACCTGGCACCTAGACTAGGGACTAAATGAGAAAGTTATACACAATTGCGTATCACTGCACCTGGTGTCAGGGCGTGATAGCTACTAGCTGGTACTGTTATCAAACTTCGTATATTCTCACTTTCCTCATTATAAGAGATCAGAGATAATATTCACCTCATGAGTTTGTTGGGAGAATTTAATAAAACATCACGTGTGAGGCAATGAGCAGAGGGCTTGGTACCGTGCAGGCACTTAGCACACGTGAGTTCCTTTCCTCTTCTATTTTGAATTCTAATTTGGCATTACCAAAATAACTGTTTAGTGGTGTACAAGGACATTGAGAACCCATAGTGAGATTCTCAGCAAGCAATTGGATAGTTCAGTAGTCACTTGTACATCTCTAATGCTGCTTTTGGCTGGAAAAAGAAGTCTGCTTGAGCAGGCAAGAAAAAAATATTGGCAGTGATACGTGCACCACGAGAGTTCCACAAATATGCATTTGGCAGAAGCCTGACTGTCCAGACAGATCACAAACCACTAGGCACGCACCTGCTAGACGACAGCGAATGTTATTGCTGTTATAAAGATATGATTTATGAGTAATCTATACCCCAGGCAAAGCCTTGCTTATAGCAGGCCTATTGTCCAGACGAGTCATCGACCCTCCAACCGGGGAAATGACAGCACTGATTGAAGAGACAGCAGGATAGAATGTGGAATTAAGTGAAACACTTGACCCTGTGGTCAGTGGGAGGCTGAGACTCAAGACAGGAAAAGATGCTGTGTTGTAGCTACTTATCCAGATGTTACAAAATGGCTGGCATGACAGGAGAAAGCAGAACAATTGCAGGTGTGTTAGTCTCTAAAGGAGTGACTTCTTTGGCCTGCTAACAGCAGGAGAATTTTAAGCAATGTCTTGTCTATTAGAGGTCAGGAAAAGAGAAAACATACAATCAGAAGCAGGCTTGGGAGGAGCAATTTTGATGTTTCCCCCCAATTATTGCCAGTATCTGCTCACTGATTCTTGACATTGCAGCTAGAAACTGGTTTCTTTCACTGAAGGTTGTCCTCTCAAGGGTAAACTGATATTAGATTTGATTGCAAGGATAATTTTTAACTATTGTGCTGTGGTACCTTCAAGTCTGACAAGTTCTTTATTTATAGGGACAAGTGCATTTAGTGCATGCAGTCACTGAAGAGATCTGTGTCCTGGAGGGAGGTTGTGCGTTATGGAGATGGTGGAAATGTGCTGAAACGGGAGGTTTCCTACCATGGCAGTGCACAGTTAGGTCATGGAATGACCAGAATGCTTTAGAGGCACACCAGAAGCTTTTTGAGGATGAGTCTGAATGCCCTCATCCTTCTCCTCCCTGATCACCATCTTCTTCATCATCAGCTATGCATCAGACAATCTACTAGGTAACCTCATAGCAACTGTACAACATAGGTATCAGTTCAGTTCAGTTGCTCAGTTGTGTCTGACTCTTTGCAACCCCATGAACCGTGGCAGGCCAGGCCTCCCTGTCCATCACCAACTCCCAGAGTCCACCCAAACCCATGTCCATTGAGTTGGTGATGCCATCCAACCATCTCATTCTCTGTCATCCCCTTCTCCTCTCACCCTAAATCTTTCCCAGCATCAGGGTCTTTTCAAATGAGTCAGCTCTTCGCATCAGGTGGCCAAAGAATTGGAGTTTCAGCTTCAACATCAGTCCTTCCAATGAACACCCAGGACTGGACTCCTTTCAGATGGACTGATTGGATCTCCTTGTAGTCCAAGGGACTCTCAGGAGTCTTCCCCAACACCACAGTTCAAAAGCATTAATTCTTCGGCGCTCAGCTTTCTTTACCTCACTCCAGTACTCTTGCCTGGAAAAATCCCATGGATGGAGGAGCCTGGAAAGCTGCAGTCCATGGGGTCGCTGAGGGTTGGACACGACTGAGCAACTTCACTTTCACTTTTCACTTCAGGCATTGGAGAAGGAAATGGCAACCCACTCCAATGTTCTTGCCTAGAGAATCCCAGGGACTGGGGAGCCTGGTGGGCTGCCATCTATGGGGTCACACAGAGTTGGACATGACTG
>SJYC01142082.1:0-20940 GCA_006408675.1 Madoqua kirkii
CTTGTCCACTAAAAGTAAGATTTATTCTACTGGTCTTGTGGTTTTGTCATAGTTCCCCCCTCCCTCTTTTTAGGCAGGGCCTGCTTATTATGTTATGTTTTAATTGAGCCTTCTTCATGTCTGTGTGAAAGATGCATAAAATCATTAAGTACTATTGAAAGCTCTCAGCAGAAATATTGATTTTTCCTACAGTTCTTCCTTGACATGGTTATTACTGACAATTTAGCCATATGCATGTTAAAATAAATTGACCTGGCATGAGCCTCTAAATACAATCTGAAAGATCTTCAGTTGCCCAATTTTATATTCTCAGATGAAATGATATAGTTTGGGTGTGAGAAACGGGGAAAATCTGTCATTTTAACCACCAACTTGAGACTGTATGGATACAAAGGGCTTTTTTTGTTTTTCACTCTCTTAAAAGCCTTAAAAAAAAAGTATCCTTTAAATTGAATCCAAAGTTCTGAGAATCAGAAAAGCTGATGGTGTAAGTTCCAGTTCCAGGGTAAGAGAAAACCAGTGTCCCAGCTTATGTGGTCAGGAAGAGAGAGAAAATTCTCCCTTCCACAACATTTTTGTTCTTTTCAGCCCTCAACAAATTAGATGAAGCCCACATGCACTGGGGATGGTGACCTGTTTCACGTCTGAAGATTAAAATGCTAATCTCATCCAGAAACACCCTCACAGACACACCCCGTCAAATTGATTATCCCAGTTTTACTGTTCCTCCTAGTTGGGACTACCTGACCGACCACCTGACTTGTCTCTTGAGAAACCTATATGCAGGTCAGGACACAACAGTTAGAACTGGACATGGAACAACAGACTGGTTCCAAATAGGAAAAGGAGTACATCAAGGCTGTATATTGTCACCCTGCTTATTTAACTTCTATGCAGAGTACATCATGAGAAACGCTGGACTGGAAGAAACATAAGCTGGAATCAAGATTGCCAGGAGAAATATCAATAACATCAGATATGCAGATAACACCACTTTTATGGCAGAAAGTGAAGAGGAACTAAAAAGCCTCTTGATGAAAGTGAAAGATGAGAGTGAAAAACTTGGTTTAAAGTTCAAATTCAGAAAATAAAGATCATAGCATCTGGACCCATCACTTCATGGGAAATAGATGGGAAAACAGTGGAAACAATGACAGACTTTATTTTGGGGGCCTCCAAAATCACTGCAGATGGTGACTGCATCCATGAAATTAAAAGACGTTTACTCTTTAGAAGAAAAGTTATGACCAACCCAGATAGCGTATTCAAAAGCAGAGACATTACTTTGTCAACAAAGGTCTGCCTAGTCAAGGCTATGGTTTTTCCAGTAGTCACATATGGATGTGAGAGTTAGACTGTCAAGAAAGCTGAACACTGAAGAACTGATGCTTTTGAACTGTGGTGTTGGAGAAGACTCTTAAGGGTCCCTTGGACTGCAAGGAGATCTAACCAGTCCATTCTAAAGGAGATCAGTCCTGGGTGTTCCTTGGAAGGAATGATGAGAAAAAGTTGGCTTAAAGCTCAACATTCAGAAAATGAAGATCATGGCATCTGGTCCCATCATTTCATGGGAAATAGATGGAGAAACAGTGGAAACAATGTCAGACTTTATTTTTTGGGGCTCCAGAATCACTGCAGATGGTGACTGCAGCCATGAAGTTAGAAGACGCTTACTCCTTGGAAGAAAAGTTATGACCAACCTAGATAGCATATTCAAAAGCAGAGACATTACTTTGCTGACTAAGGTCCATGTAGTCAAGGCTATGGTTTTCCTGTGGTCATGTATGGATGTGAGAGTTGAACTGTGCAGAAGGCTGAGCGCTGAAGAATTGATGCTTTTGAACTGTGGTGTTGGAGAAGACTCTTGAGAGTCCCTTGGACTGCAAGGAGACCCAACCAGTCCATTCTAAAGGAGATCAACCCTGGGATTTCTTTGGAGGGAATGATGCTTAAGCTGAAACTCCAGTATTTTGTCCACCTCATGCGAAGAGTTGACTCACTGGAAAAAACTCTGATGTTGGGAGGGATTGGGGCAGGAGGAGAAGGGGACGACAGAGGATGAGATGGCTGGATGGCATCACGGACTCGATGGACATGAGTCTGAGTGAACTCCGGAAGATGGTGATGAACAGGGAGGCCTAGCGTTCTGCGATTCATGGGGTCGCAGAGAGTTGGACATGACTGAGTGACTGAACTGAAGTGAACTGAACTGTGCAGTAGTTTGAACATCCTTGAGAATTGCCATTTTGGGGGGATTGGAATGAAAATTGACCTTTTCCAGTTCTGTGGCCATTGCTGAGTTTTCCAAATTGCTGGCACATTCAGTGCAGCTCTTTATCATCATCATCTTTTAGGATATGAAATATCTCAACTGGAATTCCATCACCTCCACCAGCTTTGTTTGTAGTAATGCTTCTTAAGGCCCATTTGACTTCACATTCCAAGATGTCTGGCTCTGGGTGAGTGAAATACCATCGTGGTTATCCAAGTCTTTAATATCTCTTTTGTAGTGTTCCTCTGTATATTCCTGCCACTTCTTAATCTTTTCTGCTTCTGTTAGGTGCTTACCACTTCTGTTCTTTATCATGCCCATCCTTATATGAAATTTTCCTTTGAGGTCTCTAATTTTTTGAAACGATCCCTAGTCTTGTCTATACTAATGTTTTCTCTTATTTCTTTGCATTGGTCGTTGAAGAAAGGCTGTTTAATCTCTTTCTCTGGAATTCTGCATTCAGTTGGGTGTATCTTTCCCTTTCTTTTTGCCTTTCACATCTCTGCTATCCTCAGCTATTTGTTAAGCCTCCTCCACTTTGCCTTCCTGCATTCTTTTTCTTTGTAATGGATTTGGTCACTGCCTCCTTATAATGTTACAAACCTCTGTCTATAGTTCTTCAGGTGCTCTGTCTATCAGATCTAATCCCTTGAATCTATTTGTCACCTCCAGTGTATAATCAGAAGGGATTTGATTTAGGTCATACCTGAATGGGCTAGTGATTTTTCCTATCTTCTTCAGTTTAAGCTTGAATGTTGCAGTACGCATCTCTTGACTTCCTACTTTGTATTCCAATCCTCTATCATAAGATATCTTTTTTTGATGTTAGTCTAGAAGGTCTTGTAACAACCAATCAACACCACCATTCAAATTTAAATTCTAACACCTCGTGTAACAGTACTTGGAAGTGGGTCCTTTAAGAGATGATTAGGTTTTGAGGATAAAGCCCCCCTGCATGGCATTAGTGCCCTTATAAGAGAGACCCCAGGGAGCAGTTTGCCCTTCCCACACATGACGACAAAGTGACGTGATGGCCATTTATGAGCTAGACACCAAAACTGACCCTGCTCTCATCTTGGACGTCCCAGCCTCCAGAACCATGAGAAAAGATTTTTTTGTTGATTATAAGCCACCCAGTCCATGGTATTTTGTTACAGTAGCCCAAGGCAGACACTTACTTGTCTTTTATTATGCTGTTGTTGTTCCGTTGCTAAGCTGTGTCCAACTCTTTGACACTCCATGGACTGCAAATGCTTAAGGAAAAAGCTGAACTGTAACCACACCACACCTACTAAAATAAGCAAATAAACACGAGTAGAACTATTAAAAGATTCATTAAAAAGGAGAAACATTAGAACGAGATACTGGACTGTATCCCTCTTGACCTTACCTCGGTAGACAGCACTAAAATCATATTTATGGTAGAGAACAAAATTCTGGAGAAGGAAATGACAATCCACTCCATTATTCTTGCCCAGAGAATCCCATGGACAGAGGGGCCTGGCAGGCAAAGAGCTGGACACGACTGAGTGACTAACACTACATGTAGTCTTTACTGTTCGAAGAGACAAACGACACAGACAGGGAGGCAATTCTGAGTCAGCCACACCCAGGAGGGATTCCTTCTGCTCAATCAGCTGCCCAGTACCTGGGTGGATGGATGCCATAGCTCTGGTTTCTCTGGAAGCTTGTCTGCCAGGGGCACAAAACTGTGATCCCAAGTCCACAGATCACTGGGCCCTTTGCTGTTAACAGCCAGGGTCCCCTGGGCATTGCCTGTACCATAAATTTGCCTATGCTCTTGTCTCTTGTCCTATTGAGTTGGCCAAGAAGTTCATTCAAGTTTTTCCAAGCTTTTTGCCCAGCACCATACAAAGAGGTAGAAAATGCTCCTTTTAACTACTTCTCAGACTTTGGTTTTGCTTCTTTTCTTGCCTTTCAAGTTGTTTATTTCAAACCATTTATTCTATTTAATATTATAAATAGTATGAGAGTTTAGGGCTGTTGCATCTGTTATCTCATTTGGTCTCTCAAAAACCTGTCAAACACATGTAGTTAGTATGTATTATTCAGATGAGGAAACTGAGATAAGAGGTGAAATCACTTGTATTCATTTGATTGAATGCAAATCCATACCTACTATATGCCAGGCACTGATGTCAGTGCCTTCTTACCCCCGGAGAGCTCTTTTGATCTTCAGAATCGTCCTGGGAGGTGGGTTTTGTACTCTTTCATTTAAAACTGATGCTGAGGGAAATTTATTTAGCATTTCCATCTATCAACCATAGTAATCTAGAATTCTATAATTCATGCAGTTCATGTCTATCTAACTCCAATCATGGTCTATTTATGTTGCCAGATACAAAATGGAAGAAATATAGTTGAATGTTTTTACCCATTCCATTCCTTAAGTAGATATAATGCCCAAAGACTTCTGCAGTAGAAGAATGGTCTTCTCTGCCACTATCTAGAAATATTCTGACCTTATTCTATGATAATTCTGAAGTAGCCAATTATTCTTTATGATTACTTTAATTCAGTTCAATATTCAACAGACATTAGACATCTCTTTCCAGTGTGGAAACTGTGAATCAACTGAGGTTAAGAATGGCCATAGAGTCCATTATTTCAGACTGCAAGCTAAATAAAGATTAAGACCAAGCTACACCATCCAGATGTTAAGAAGGCCATCCAGTGAAAAAGACCAGAAGTTCCTACAAACCTCTGAGAGAAACTGTATGCAGATAACACATTTGGCTGCCAGTCTGTCATTTAAAGTAACTGGCAGCTTTGTCCTCTCCCTGCCCTTTCTTCTGCCAGATCAAGCCCGCATTCCTGCACCTCTGGGCACTGCAGAGTCCTAGAAGTTACTCTGCCCCCAGTCTGGGCCCTCAGCAGTTTTAACCTTGCCAGTCTCTAATGAAACCCTTCCTCTTCAGATTGCGAACTCCCAAAGCAAAGGCTCTAAGTAACACAACTCCAGGGTCACCACTACCTTGTAGGGAACAGGAAGGTAGGTTCCATGGCCTTGACCGTAGCTTATATCAGAACAAAGATCCTTTTACTTGCTTTGTGGCTTTGGGTTCCCAATGACCTGCAGTTTGCAGAAGGAAATGTTTGAAAGTCACCCACCTCCTGCATCATATACAGACATCTTTATTCAGTCCCTAAAGCCCTACCTTCTTAACACCTTTTTTCCATAGCCGTCAGTTAGACTGATGTTCTCTTGTGGCACTTGGGAATGAGTGTTTATATTCTGGGCTAAGTCACCTATCTCCCGCTATCTTAGCCCAGAGACCATCTCTCTGGCATCAGGCAGCTCCTTCATGGTCCATAAACTATCATGATCAGTCTCATATCGGAACCTTTGCTTATGCAATTCCCCAACATGTGTGTTTACCAAAGTGACAACACCAGTCTTTCTCTTAAGGACCTATCTTTACTGTGTCCTTAGTTCAAATATCTTTGAAGAGCGAATTGGTGGTTTATATCCATTGTGTTGGTAGAACTTAGGTCTCGAAGCCCCTCTTGTCCAGTCATGGGTCAAGCAAATTTGTTATTCAGTGCTATAGATAAGGCACCTAAGCTTATTCCTTTACAGATGCAATGGGAAAGGGAGTTTCTGGATTAGGGTATTATTGACAAGGTAAACATCCAAGATGTGTCAACTATAAAACCATATAAAGCCTATTGCCTTTATACTTATTTGCCCACCCCCACTCTTTTAAAACGATCTTTATTTTAGGCAGTTTGTGTCTTAGCTTGTGTTTGCATCCCCAAGACCTAGCATAAGCCTGGTATATAGGCATTAATAAACATGTGTAGAACAATAGTGAATGCACAGAGTGATGGAGAAGTAGATAGTACTGATTAGTGAAGAGATGGAGACAATATGAATAGAGGTTAAGAGTGGGCGCTCTATGGCCAGGCTGCTCGGGCTTGAATCTTGGCTCCACTGCTCACTAGCTGTGTGCTACTGGCAAATTACTTTACTTTTCTTGGATCAGTTAGCATCTCCTAAAACAAGAATAATCATAATACCAGCCTCTCATGGCTTCTGTGATAATTAAAATGAGTTAATCCACAAAGAGCACATGGGACAGCACCTGCACACGGAATATGGTAACAGTTCAATTATTTTTTGTTCTAATTATTGTTGTAACTATTATTATTGATAGAGGAGGTCTTGAGAGAGCAGGCACACTTAAAGCCCAAGAAAAAAAAAAAAAGATTTGATGAAATGGCTTCTGAAAATCAGAAACAATCCCAAACGAACAGTGAAAGAAAACAGGATATAAAATGGTTCCCAATGTCAGCAAAATATGAATTTAAACCTGCAGCTCATTCCTTATGTAGAGAGAAAATATTGGAGAGAAGATCATGGAAAAAGAGCAACTCAGCAAGGATTTGTTGTCCGAAGAGCCAGTAACCACTTCATAGAACAGGACAGTGCAACTAAAAGAAATTGTAAGGAATGAATCAGTTCATTCATATGATCTTCGTTAATATCTCCAAAGGGATTGTGAGTTTCAGTGCTGGTGAAGTGAAGAGGACTAAGAATGCAGATACCAGCCAGGAGACAGTGTCAGCAGACTAGTCAGTGCCAGTTTTGTGAGCCAGAGGCCAGTGGGCATTGTGAGTCCAGTGGGGTAGCACGAGGGGCCCTGAAATCCAGTCTGTTCTCCAACTGCCAGAGTTAGCTTAGAAGAAGGTGCCTTTCACTAATTGATCTGCCTGGAGGGAGCGTCTTTCTGAATTCTCCCACCCAGGAGGGAACGTCTTTTTCTAATTAGCACAGAGGCTGTTTGGTGCTAGCGGCAGTCCTATTTGCAGCCCTGGGAGATTTTTAAACCAATTGCAAGATAAGTCCGTTTTCAGGAAGAGGAGAGATTAATGGAACCATGGAAAGACGGATGGGAGCTTGACGTTGCCTCTGCTTCCCTTCACACACCCTGTGGCTCGCAGTGAGGCCAACAGGAGTGACCCTGAGTCGAGTTACATATTTTTCACACCTCCTACTAAAACTCAGCAAATGCTTGACTTGCTGTTCCCAGCACAATTTTTCTTCTTGCAAAACGTGTTGGGATTATCGCTTGCAGCCACATATGGGCTGGAAGTACTTTGTAGGAGCCCCAAGGGCCACAGCGATTCAAATCCCATCCCTTGGAGGGAGCTTGGGGAGGCAGGGACCCAAAGTGCCTGTCCGAGAGCTCCCACGGAGAGCGCTGCTTCCTGCTAATTAAGTCCAGTTTCCAAGACAGCATCAGAACTGCCATCCAAACGATTTTGAAAGTCAGGAGGTAAAATGCAAGTTTTCAACCCCGACACCTACCCCTTATCCATCTTCTTGAGCCATTTCAGGACATTGGGTAACATATGACTTTTCTTTCAGTCGATCCCAGATATTATCTGCTGAAATAGCTCTACTGGTGTGGGAGGGGGCTTCAAAATATGGAACAGATGCACAGCTGCCACCTGAGATGATGCATGATGAATTCAGAACTGTCATCACCTCCCCTACCACCCCCACCCTCAGCCCTAGGCACATATTTGTTCATGTGGTTTACACCTGTGGGATTGTGGGATGCAAGACAGGAATCTGATTACTGTTTGGGAGACAACCCAGTCTCTGAAATGGATTCATGTATCTTTGTTTCCCTGAGAAACTTGAAATCTCCTGCCAACTCTTCATATGGTCCAGCTGGGTTAGTGCTCCAGTCCAATTTCTCTGGAATTTGGTACCAGCAACTAACTCGGAAGCTTTCATTATGATGAGTCTTGTAAGGTCTGTCTCAGTCCCCCATTCGTCCCTGCTATGAATGCTGAGTAATTTTTCAATGCCTTTGAACATAGATGCTGTTGTGTAGTCTGGTGAAAAGGGAAATGGAAAGCTCCCAGCACATGATCCTCTGAGGAAAAAGACTTTGTTTCACTGTATTTGGGGGCAAGAGGGTCCCTGCTATTGTCTGATGAGAAACCTCCTCTAAGTAAGTACCAATAGGGAAAAAGTAACTCAAGAGAAAAGAAAGAAAATCAAGAAGGCTGATCCAAGAGGTTGGTGAGGGGGGAAAATAAAAGAGATAAATATGGGAGGTCTGATTGAAGAAAGCTCTCTGCAAAAATATAAACTGAAAGACTCTGCTCACTGGGAACCTGACCTTGATTTTAAGTTTATGTTGATACATCAGCTTGATGTCTATTGGGTTATTCCACTAGATTATATATTCCGTGAGATCAAAGAATCTGTTTTGCTCATCATTGCCTTACTCATGCTAGAATAATAACCAATGAACTCAATAGACATTTGCTGAATGACAGAATTCACTCCCTGAACACACACTGAACGATTGGTCTCTAGGAAAAACCTCCCTTTGGTTGTGGTTGTGAACATGCTGCAAACTTAGTGATGTTCATTCAAGCCTCTGTCACTTCATACATAAGCAGTGAGAGGTGCTGACCACTATGAAGTCTTCTTTCCCAGCCTGGACTCCACAGTTGTTTCCTTCACCTCCTCTTCCTAGAAGAGCATGAGATTCTGACCCACACCAAAGATGAAGTTCTTCCCAAGCCCTTCTTGTTCTTCACTCCTGGAGAAGAGGCAGGAACTCTCCTCTCTGCCCTTAGCTATGTACATTACTATTGCCATCGTGCATAGCTTAGCTGTGCTGGCCTGGCTAGGTCAGTGGGGTTTAAAGTTTCCCCAGTTGAGCTCACCAAGAGTCCCACGGTGCAAAGTCATATTCTTGGCTTCCTTGAAGCGTCTTGTATATGCATGCTGTCCTAGCCCTTGTCAATAGTGCATACGGTTAATCAGCTCATAAACCTAGAATTTAGTTCTTATCTCTTTGATCCTGGTCTCAATTCTACATTTCCTTTTCTGTTTCTCTACATCAGGAAGAGAGAGGTGGGTGGCAGGGTCATCTCTGAGGAACTCAGAAGATTATCACTGTGGTTAGACCTTCCTTTTTCTCACATAGGAGGAATCAGACTAGGGGCTTGGCTTGGAACGTCAATAAGCCAAGGGGTTAGAAGTAAGACAAAGATTTGACCTGGATGCTCAATTATTAAAACAATGAAAATGCTTCATCATCACAGATATACTAAACACCCATAAGCCTGTCCAGAGAAGGTTCCACTCAGCCATAAGCCATTTTAAGGACAAGGATTCCAAAGAAGAGGATATTTCTTCACAAGCCCTGGACAGAAGGATGAGCTTTTACTTGACCTTTTGCCCTTCAGTTTCCTTTGATTCTCTGTTCTGACTTCCTGATAATGCAGGATCCTTAATTTGGTATGTTGAGGACAGTATGTTCCTCTGAGAGTAGTTATCAGGACCTCAGGCAAGTGGAGTGCTCAGAGAGCATCTTGGACCACATTCCTTAGGTCTAGGGGATTTTAGTTAAATAATCCCCTGCTTCCCAGCTTCAAACTTTGCAAAACAGCTGGTGGGCAAAGCAAAAAGAGTAGAACCTTCCACCCCTTACTGAGTGAGCCCACTGGGCCAGGTGAATCCCAGTACACAATAACACATTCCTCATCTTAGGAACACACCTCAAGACACAACACTACGGGTGACTTAAACTCTCTTCCGTACTAATCAAAATAAGACAAGACCTTAACAAGGCTCCAAATCCTCAAGTATTCCCCCAGGTCTGCTCTCTCAGAGTGGAGGTAATGTGAGGTTAGGATCCAGCCCACTGTCAAGTTGCAATGAGCTATTCATTCTTTTCTAGGCCCAATAGCCGATCTTAGTATACATGCCACAGAATGCGCTTCTGTCTTCAATATACTATGAAAATGCATGCTCTTTCCAGATTTATAAAATAAGAGGAAAATAATAGCAAATCATTTTGCTTCTGGTATCACAATGCACCAGGAATTTTTTTAGCTTAAAACACAACTATCTATTAAAAGAGCAAGCATAATTACTAATTTTATTTTGTTTTCAGGTTAAAGATGAGGCACAATTTAGGACAGGAACTAGAGAAATTCGAACACCAAGATATAAACAAATTGCTTCCTCGTTGATCTTTATCTGGCATTAATAGCCCTGGTTTTCTGTAAACTTGAGTATAATGTTGCTCATCTGAGTGAGACCCTCTAATGTTAGAGTAAATATTCACTGGGTCATAGAAATTGATGGGGGGAGATGAGAGAGCAATTTGATATTAAACGCCTTTGCTGGAAGTTGCTCTCAAATTTCCATAGCTTTCCTTCCCTCGCTGGTATGTGAATAAGTCACCACCTGACTGATAGAGGAATGACAAACTGCAAGATTCTCCCTGGATTCTCCTCCTCTGGCTTTTTTTTTGCTTCCCCTTTTATGCCAAGCACTCAATGCCTTCTCCCAGCAGCAGCAACAACAGCCTAATTACACTCTCTCCCTCCTCACTTGCTGTAAAACTTTTCTTGCTCAAAACATCTGGTGTAAGCAAGTGGTCTCCATAGCAGCAAATTCTAGTGCACACTTGAGATACAGAACTGCTCTCTCCTTGTGAAAGGATCAAATCCTCTTCCTTAGTGAAGGTTCAAATTTATCAGAACATAATTTTAACCCATTAAGTCTGAACATGACAGGGTTGCTGCTCTACCAAATTGAGGGTCTGGCAAAACTGACCTAAAATGTGTTTTTAGCCTTAAACACACACTCTATATACCAGTGTATAATGAGATCAAACCAGTTAATCCTAAAGAAAATCAGTCCTGAATATTCATTGGAAGGACTGATGCTGAAGCGGAAACTCCAATACTTTGGCCACCTGATGTGAAGAGCTGACTCTTTGGAAAAGACCCTGATGCTGGGAAAGATTGAAGGCAGGAGGAGAAGGGGATAACAGAGGATGAGAAGGTTGGATGGCATCACCGACTCGATGGACATGAGTTTGAGCAAGCTCTAGGAGTTGGTGATGGACAGGGAAGCCTGGCGTGCTTCAGTCCATGAGATTGCAAAGAGTCAGACACTACTGAGCAACTGAACTGAACTAGTATGCTGAATTAAGAAGTGTATCGTGTGTTTTTGAAAAAAACCTAAAATTTTAATAAAAATAATTCGTCTCTAGTCATATCTCATGCCAGACATCATTGTCACAGTATGATGCCAGCTAGGCAAGTATTGGACCACTGTTCTACCATGCATAAAATAAAGGATTTGGGCTATCTTGCTGGTTTTCAACAAAGTTACAAGACATCAGAAATACATCCTCTGTGGCCATGGAGTGGGCTAGGCAACTTTGAGGAGCTGAGCAGGCAGGAGACATAGCTCTTTCACCCAGAGGAAATCTACTTGGAAAACAAAAACAAAAACAAAAACATTTATTTGGCTGTGCCAAGTCTTAGTTGTGATGTGCAGGTTCCAGAGCACACAGGCTCAGTAGTTGTAGCATATGAGCTTAGTTGCCCTAAGACATGTGGGATCTTAGTTCCCTGACCAGGGATTGAACCCATGTCCCCTGGATTGTAAGGTAAAGTCTTAACCGCTGGACCAGCAGGGAAGTCCCAAAGAAATCTACTTCTCATCTATTTTATACATGGGGTTTTAGATAAGATTTATAAAACTGAACTATTTTCTTGAAAACCATTGATCTCTTTATCTCTAAATTTTGCCTCCTTATTGCAAATTTTCAAGATATTGATTACAGTTCTAGTCTGCATTATACCTCTTTGGTGTCAGCACTGTGAGATCAGGGTGAATTGGGTTGATGTAGTGAAGACTGAAGCAGCATTGAAGAACTGGGCTTTAAAACCCTAAAATAAGCCTAGGCCAAAAATAGTGATGCTTACCTACTAAGTATTTTTAGTTGTCAGGAAAAAAAGTTTTGCAGCCGCTCAAGTGATCCCCCAGAAACTTCCGAGTGAACATTTTTATTGTTATTGTTGTTAAATCTGGAAACCAACATTTCTGGAACTTCCAAGGGGAATGCTTAAGTTTTTTCTGGAGATTGAAGCATTCTTCTGCTTGAAAGAAATAAAGTGAAATGTGTTAAACAAAATGTCCTTTCCTATTAAAAATAAATAAGTAAACCAAACAAATGAATTTGTGATGGTTGAGGTCAGTTTTCCACTGGTAATGGCACAACTTGTTTGCCTGCATAACTCAGCCTTTTCATGCCCAGTCTCAAACTGAGCACACAGCCCACTGGATCCCAGACAGCCCCCTAGGATCCTCCTGAGTGCTGATTGGCCCTTCACAGTTGTTCAGCCCTCTGTAGTACTAACTGAACCCTGACCTCTAGTGGCAGGAAAGAATTAGCAAGAAGAACAATGGGATGTTGTCAGTGAAATCCTAACCAAGGCAGGTTCCCATGGTCCATAGGTCCTGTGTAGCCAAGTTGCAAAGGCAGCTAACTTGGGAAATTAGTAACACACAAATAGACAACCTGTGAAAACCTCAATCTGAAAGGGATCTCAGATGTTACAATCCCAAGCTTCACTGAGAAGGTGAAAGTATAACCCAAGGGTATGAATTCTTTTCTTCCTTATTGGGTCGCACTAATCTACATGGAACTAAGGAATGGGAACTGGGGATGGATGAGGAGAAAGAAGTCATCGTGAACCAAATTGATGCACAAAGGAACTCAATTTGGTTGGCAATTTTAGAAAGAAAAAAATCTATTTCTTCTTGGTAACATACAGTTCAGTTGGGGAAAAAAAGCTACCTGCTACATGCAATAGCATAAATGAATCCCACAAACATAATATTGAACAAGAAGAGTTAGATACAAAAGAATACATGCATGATTCTAATCACAAGAAGCTCAGAACTAATCTCTGGTGATAGAGGTCAGAAGAGTGATTAACTTTGGAGAGGATGTTGAACAGGAGGGGCAGGAGAAAGCCTGCAGGGAGACTGGAAAGGTCTTTTTTTCTTGACTTGGTGGCAATTACACAGGTGTAGAAGCCTGGAAAATCCCATGGATGGAGGAGCCTGGTGGGCTGCAGTCCATGGGGTCGCTGAGTCGGACACGATTGAGTGACTTCACCTTCACTTTTCACTTTCATGCACTGGAGAAGGAAATGGCAACCCACTCCAGTGTTCTTGCCTGGAGAATCCCAGGGACGGGGGAGCCTGGTGGGCTGCCGTCTATGGGGTTACACAGAGTCGGACATGACTGAAGTGACTTAGCAGCAGCAGCAGCAGAAAATTCTTCAAGATGTAACTGTGAGATTTGTGAGCTGTCATGTGTATAAATTACACTTTAATACCAACAAAAAGTCATAATAAAAATGTGCCTAGCACATGGCATCAGCTTCCTAAATATTAATTAAGGATTAATTTATTTGATATCTCAGTTCCATTTTATCACCAAAAGTAAAGCACTGTCTTAGAAGAGGAATAAGAAGAAGAGAAAGAGTTGAAGGAAAGAGAAAAGTCTTTAAAACAAGGTGTGGGAGAGGGTAGTGGGGGAAAGAAAAGAGAATGAAACAGAGAAAGAGAAACCAGAACAGCATGGAAATCGAAACTGTAATAAAAATTTTTCCAGCAAACAAAAGCCCAGGGCCAGATGACTTCACAGGCAAAGTCAACCAAAAGTTTAGAGAAGAGCTAACTCCTACCAAACTCCTCACCAAACTCTTCCAGAAACTGCAGAGAAAGGAAAACCCCAAAACTCATTCTATGAGAACACTATCCTCTTGATATCAAAACTACACAAAGATATCACAGAAACAGAAAATTACAGGCCAATATCATTGATGAACCTAGATGTAAATATCTTTAAAAAAATTCTAGCAAAGAGAATCCAACAGCACATTAAAAGGATCATACACTTATTAAGTGGGCTTTATCCCAAAGATTCAAGGATTCTTCAGTATACACAGATCAATCAATGTGATATATCATATTAACAAATTGAAAGATAAAAGCCATATGATCATCTCAATAGATGCAGAGAAAAGTTTGGGCAAAATTCAACACTCATTTGTGATAAAAAAATTCTCCAGAAAGTAGGCGTAGAAGGAACATACCTCAACATAATACTACAAACCAACATCAATCTTTATTTTCAACAGTGAAAAACTGAAAGGATTTCCTCTAAGATCAGGAATAAGACAAGGGTGCCCACTCTTGCCACTATTATTCAACAGAGTTTTGAAAGTCCTGGACACAGCTATCAGAGAATAAAAAGAATCCAGACTGAGAAAGAAAAAGTAAAACTCTCATTGTTTGCAGATGATATGATACTATACACAGAAAATCCTAAAGATGCCACCACAAAATTGCTAGAATTAATCAATGAGTTTAGTGAAGCCACAGGACATAAAATTAATACACAGAAATCCTCCGCATTCCTATATACTAACAATTAAAATTCAGAAAGAGAAATAAAAGAGACAATCTCATTCATCATTGAAACAAAAAGAATAAAATACCCAGGAATAAACCACCTAAAGAGACAAAAGACCTGCATGCAAAAAACTTTA
The DNA here is from genome assembly GCA_006408675.1 of Madoqua kirkii. Taxonomy (NCBI): domain Eukaryota; kingdom Metazoa; phylum Chordata; class Mammalia; order Artiodactyla; family Bovidae; genus Madoqua; species Madoqua kirkii. The sequence continues at coordinate 14,693 of SJYC01142082.1, forward strand.
AGACACTGATGAAAGAAATCAAACACAGATGGAGGGATCTACCATGTTCTTGGATTGGAAGAGTCAATATTTTCAAAATGACTATATTACCCAAAGCAACCTACAGATTCAATGCATCCTTATCAAACTACCAATGGTATTTTTTCAAAGAACTAGGACAAAAAATTCACAGTTTGTGTGGGAACACAAAATACCCCCAAACAGTCTAATTAATCTTGAGAAAGAAAAACAGAGCTGGAAGAATCAACCTTCCTGACTTCAGATCCTACTGCAAATTTACAGTCATCAAGACGCAACTGTGAGATTTGTGAGCTGTCATGTGTATAAATTACACTTTAATACCAACAAAAAGTCATAATAAAAATGTGCCTAGCACATGGCATCAGCTTCCTAAATATTAATTAAGGATTAATTTATTTGATATCTCAGTTCCATTTTATCACCAAAAGTAAAGCACTGTCTTAGAAGAGGAATAAGAAGAAGAGAAAGAGTTGAAGGAAAGAGAAAAGTCTTTAAAACAAGGTGTGGGAGAGGGTAGTGGGGGAAAGAAAAGAGAATGAAACAGAGAAAGAGAAACCAGAACAGCATGGAAATCGAAACTGTAATAAAAATTTTTCCAGCAAACAAAAGCCCAGGGCCAGATGACTTCACAGGCAAAGTCAACCAAAAGTTTAGAGAAGAGCTAACTCCTACCAAACTCCTCACCAAACTCTTCCAGAAACTGCAGAGAAAGGAAAACCCCAAAACTCATTCTATGAGAACACTATCCTCTTGATATCAAAACTACACAAAGATATCACAGATACAGAAAATTACAGGCCAATATCATTGATGAACCTAGATGTAAATATCTTTAAAAAAATTCTAGCAAAGAGAATCCAACAGCACATTAAAAGGATCATACACTTATTAAGTGGGCTTTATCCCAAAGATTCAAGGATTCTTCAGTATACACAGATCAATCAATGTGATATATCATATTAACAAATTGAAAGATAAAAGCCATATGATCATCTCAATAGATGCAGAGAAAAGTTTGGGCAAAATTCAACACTCATTTGTGATAAAAAATTCTCCAGAAAGTAGGCGTAGAAGGAACATACCTCAACATAATACTACAAACCAACATCAATCTTTATTTTCAACAGTGAAAAACTGAAAGGATTTCCTCTAAGATCAGGAATAAGACAAGGGTGCCCACTCTTGCCACTTTTATTCAACAGAGTTTTGAAAGTCCTGGACACAGCTATCAGAGAATAAAAAGAATCCAGACTGAGAAAGAAAAAGTAAAACTCTCATTGTTTGCAGATGATATGATACTATACACAGAAAATCCTAAAGATGCCACCACAAAATTGCTAGAATTAATCAATGAGTTTAGTGAAGCCACAGGACATAAAATTAATACACAGAAATCCTCCGCATTCCTATATACTAACAATTAAAATTCAGAAAGAGAAATAAAAGAGACAATCTCATTCATCATTGAAACAAAAAGAATAAAATACCCAGGAATAAACCACCTAAAGAGACAAAAGACCTGCATGCAAAAAACTTTAAGACACTGATGAAAGAAATCAAACACAGATGGAGGGATCTACCATGTTCTTGGATTGGAAGAGTCAATATTTTCAAAATGACTATATTACCCAAAGCAACCTACAGATTCAATGCATCCTTATCAAACTACCAATGGTATTTTTTCAAAGAACTAGGACAAAAAATTCACAGTTTGTGTGGGAACACAAAATACCCCCAAACAGTCTAATTAATCTTGAGAAAGAAAAACAGAGCTGGAAGAATCAACCTTCCTGACTTCAGATCCTACTGCAAATTTACAGTCATCAAGACGGTAGAATTATAGACCAATAGAACAAGGCAGAAAGCCCAGCGATAAACCCACAGACCTATGGGCACCTGATCTTTGACAAAGGAGGCAAGAATATACAGCCTCTTCAATAAGTGGTGAAAATACAGCCTCTTCAATAAGTGGTGCTGGGAAAACTAGACAGCTACATGTGAAAGAATTAAAGTAGAATACTTCCTAACACCAAACACAAAAGTATACTGAAAGAGAGGGTGAGATGATGGAGAGAGTGATATGGAAACTTACATTACCATATGTAAAATAGATAGCCAATGGAAACTTGCTGTGTGTCTCAGGGAACTCAAATAATGGCTCTGTATCAACATAAAGGGGTAGGATGGGGAGGGAGGTGGGAGGGAAGTTCAAGAGATAGGGGACATACGTACACCTATGGCTGATTCATGTCTATATTGGACAGAAAACAACAAAATTCTGTAAAGCAATTATCTTTTAATTTAAATTTTAATTAATAACTTTATTTTAAAAGTACGGACTAAAGACTTCAATGTAAGGTCAGAATGTACGAAACTCTTAGAGGAAGAAACACATGATACACTCTTTGACATAAAGCAGCAAACTCCTCTTTGACCCATCTCCTTTAGTATTGGAAATAAAGACAAAAGTAAACAAGTGGGACCTAATTAAACTTAAAAGTTTTTGCATAGCAAAGGAAACAATAAGCAAAGTGAAAAGGCAACCCTCAGAACAGGAGAAAAGACTTACAAACAGAACAACTGACAAAGGATTAATCTACAAAGTGCATAAGCAGTTCATGTAGCTCAATATCAGAAAAACAAACAGCCCAATCAATATATGAGCAGAAGACCTGAACTGACACTTCTCCAAAGACACACAGATGGCCGATAAACACGTGAAAAGATGCTCAACATCACTAATTATTAGAGAAAAACAAATCAAAACTACAATGAGGTATCACCTCACATCAGTCAGAATGGCCATCATCAAAAAATCTACAAACAATAAATGCTGGAGAGGAAGTAAAGAGAAGGGACCCTTCTTGCACTGTTGGTGGAAATGTAAATTGATACAGACACCAGACACCGTGGAGAACGGTATGGTGATTTCTTTAAAAACTAGAAATAAAACTACCCTATGGCCCAGCAATTCCATTACTGGGCACACACCCTGAGAAAACCAAATGTATGCCTGTGTTCATAGCAGCACTATTTACAATAGCTAGGTGACTGCAGCAACGAAATTAAAGGACGCTTGCTCCTTGGAAGAAAAGTTATGACCAACCTAGACAGCATATTAAAAAACAGAGACATTACTTTGCCAACAAAGGTCCAGCTACTCAAAGCTATGATTTTTCCACTGGTCGTGTATGGGTGTGAGAGTTGGACTATAAAGAAGGCTGAGCACTGAAGAATTGATGCTTTTGAACTGTGGTGCTGAAGACTCTTGAGAGTCCCTTGGATGGCAAGGAGATCCAACCAGCCCATCCTAAAGGAAATCATTCCTGATTATTCTTTGGAAGGGCTGATTTTGAAGCTGAAACTCCAATACTTTGGCCACCTGATGTGAAGAGTTGACTCATTGTAAAAGACCCTGATCCTGGGAAAGATTAAAGATGGGAGGAGAAGGGGACGGCAGAGGATGAGATGGTTGAATGGCATCACTGACTCAATGAGCATGAGTTTGAGTAAACTCTGGCAGTTGGTGAGGGACAGGGATGCCTGGTGTGCTGCAGTCCATGGGGGTCACAAAGAGTTGGACACAACTGAGCAACAGAACTGAACTGAACTGAGGACAAGGAAGCAACCTAGATGTCCATCAATAGAAGAATGGATAAAGAAGGTATGGTGCATAGAAAGTGAAGTCACTTAGTCATGTTCAACTCTTGGCGATCCCGTGGACTGTAGCCTACCACACCCCCCTGTCCATAGGATTCTCCAGACAAGAGTACTGGAGTGGGTTGTCATTTCCTTCTCCAGAGGATCTTCCCAACCCAGGGATCAAATCCAGGTCTCCCACATTGTGGGCAGATGCTTTACCATCTGAGTCACCAGGGGAAGTCATGGTACATAATAGAATGAGAAGAAGGAATCTGAGTCAATTCTAGTGAGATGGATGACCACAGAGCCTGTTATACAGAGTGAAGTCAGACAGGGAAAAATAAATATACTCTATTAACCCATATAAGGCTTCCCTGGTGGCTCAGACCATAAAGAATCTGCCTGCAATGCAGAAGATCTGGGTTGGGCCCTTGGGTCAGGAAGATCCCCTGGAGAAGGGAATGGCAACCCACTCCAGTATTCTTTCCTGAAGAAATCCATGGACAGAACAGCCTAGCAAGCTACAGTCCATGGGGTCACGAAGCGTTGGACAAAACTGAGCGACTAACACATATAGAATCTAGAAAAATGATTTTGAGGAACCTATTCACAGGGAAAGGACAGAGATGCAAATGTAGAAAATAGACCTGTGGACACAGCAGGGGAAAGAAAGAGTGGGACGAACAGAGGAAGCGGCATCGACATGTATACCCCACCATGTTTAGAACAGAGAGCTGGTGAGAAGCTGCTGTAGAGCACTGGGAGCCCAGCTGGGGGCTCTGTGGTGCCCTAGAGGAGAGGGCTCAAGAAGGAGGTGATATGTATAATTATCGCTGATTTGCATGGCTGCATGGCAGAAACCAACACATCCTTTAAAGCAATTTTCCTCCAATTAAAAAATAAAATATATATATTATAATTTATATATAAAAGTATATATAAATAAAAAATATATATGTATGTATAAAACAGATCCCATTGGACGATGAAGAGCAAGCAGTATGTGAGAGGCACAGCTTTTCCCCATGGTTTCCTTTTCTCTGGGGTTGTCCCTGAAATTATTCTCTCTTTATTTAGAAATAGCCCTTGAGGTCACAGGAAATATCTATTCTTTTATGTTTAACTTCAAATTTTCTTTTTAAAATATTTGTGAAATTCTCCAGTCTTACAGAACAACTGAAGTTGCAGATTGACACTTGGAACCGGAAACGGTCTCAATTGCCTTTAACATGTAGGAGCCATTACCTGAAAGATCAATCCCTTTAACACATATTTACTGACCCTCAACCACATGGCAAACTCTGCACTGGCTGCCAGGTTGGCAGTGGAAGAAGCAGGCTGAAACTCTGCTTTCCTGGAGCTCACACTTCCTTTCCTGCTTTTACTCTTTCAGTCAGGTCAGTTCAGTTCAGTCGCTCAGTCATGTCTGACTCTTTGCAACCCCATGAATCTCAGCACGCCAGGCCTCCCTGTCCATTACCAACTCCCGGAGTTCACTCAAACTCATGCCCATCAAGTCGGTGATGCCATCTAGCCATCTCATCCTCCATCGTCCCCTTCTCCTCCAGCCCCCAATCCCTCCCAGCATCAGGGTCTTTTTCAATGAGTCAACTCTTTGCATGAGGTGGCCAAAATATTGGAGTTTCAGCTTTAGCATCAGTCCTTCCAATAAATACCCAGAACTGATCTCCTTTAGAACGGATTGGTTGGATCTCCTTGCAGTCCAAGGGACTCTCAAGTCTTCTCCAACACCACAATTCAAAAGCATCATCCTTCGGTGCTCAGCTTTCTTCACAGTCCAACTTTCACATCCATACAAGACCACTGGAAAAACCACAGCCTTGACTAGACCGACCTTTGTTGGCAAAGTAATGTCTCTGCTTTTCAATATGCTATCAAGGTTGGTCATAACTTTCCTTTCAAGGAGTAAGCGTCTTAAATTTCATGGCTGCAGTCACCATCTGCAGTAATTTTGGAGCCCCCCAAAACAAAGTTTGCCACTGTTTCCACTGTTTTGCCATCTATTTGCCATGAAGTGATGGGACCAGGTGCCATGATCTTCATTTTCTGAATGCTGAGTTTTAAGCCAACTTCTTCACTCTCCACTTTCACTTTGATCAAGAGGCTTTTAAATTCCTCTTCACTTTCTGCCATAAGGGTGGTGTCATCTACATATCTGAAGTTATTGATATTTCTCCTGACAATCTTGATTCCAGGTTGTGTTTCTTCCAGTCCAGTGTTTCTCATGATGTACTCTGCATAGAAGTTAAATAAGCAGGGTGACAATATACAGCTTTGATGTATTCCTTTTCCTATTTGGAACCAGTCTGTTGTTCCATGTCCAGTTCTAACTGTTGCTTCCTGATCTGCATATAGGTTTCTCAAGAGGCAGGTCAGGTGGTCTGGTATTCCCATCTCTTTCAGAATTTTCCACATTATTGTGACCCATACAGTCAAAGGCTTTGGCATAGTCAATCAAGCAGAAATAGATGTTTTTCAGGAACTCTCTTGCTTTTTCCATGATCCATCAGATGTTGGCAATTTGATCTCTGGTTCCTCTGCCTTTTCTAAAACCAACTTGAACA
>SJYC01142084.1:0-32705 GCA_006408675.1 Madoqua kirkii
AAGACCAATGGAATGGAACTGAGAATCCAGAAATAAATCCTACATCTATGGCCAATTGATTTTTGACATGAGTGCCAAGCCCACTCAATGAGTAAAGAATAGTCTTGTCAATAAAGTGTTGAATTTCCTCTGGATTGCCCCCGAAAAAGAATGAAACTGGACTCCTACCTAACATAATATACAAAAAAGAATTCAAAATGGATCAGCAACATAACTGTTTATTATTTAGTTAAAACCATAGAACTCTTAGTAGAAAGCATAGGGGTAATATTTATGCTCTTGTATCTGGCAATGGACTCTTAGACATGACAATAAGAAGCATGAGCAACAAGAAAAGATTAAACTTCATCCAAATTTAAAACATTTGTGTATCAAATGGCATAACCAAGAAAATGAGTAAACAACCTACATAATGGAAGAAAATATTTGCAAATCATGCATTCTAGCCCCAAATAAAAAACTCTTACAACTCAACAACAATAAGACAAACAACCCAATTTTAAAATGGGCAAAGCCCATGGCACAGGCATGGAATAGGTATTTCCTGAAAGAAGATATAAAAATGGCAACAAGGATTAGTCATCATTAGAGACATGGATATCAGCACTATAATGAGATTCCATGTCATATCTACTAGAATGGCAAGACCAACAATAACCAAGTAGCAAGTGTTGGTGAGGATGTAGAGACCGTAGAACGTCACTGCTGCTTGGAAACACAAAATAGTTCAGTCACTGTGGGAAACAGATTCACAGTTCCTCAAAAACATAGAATTAGATTGAAAAGTTAAACGTACAACTATCATATGATCTTGCATTTCTACTCTTAGGTCTTTATCCCAAAGACATAAAAAATATTCAAAAACTTGTATTGAATGTTCATGACAGCATTATGGACAATAGCCTAGAGGTGAAAAACTCAAACATCCATCAATTGGATGACTGAATAAATAAGGTGTGGTATCTGCATAATGAAGTTCTGATAAATGCTGCAACATGGAACAGCCTTGAAGACAGTATGCTAAGTGACACAAGCTAGACACAAAAGTCTGAGCATTGTGTGATCCCACTTGTATGAACTCTTTAGAACAGGCAACTTTATAGCAGTGGAAAGTAGACTGGACGTTACCAGAGGTTGGGGGGACAGAGGAATGGAGAGTTACTGCTTAATAGTTACAACATTTCTGTCCGAAACAATGAAAATGTTTTGGAAATAGAGAATGGTGATGGTTGTACAGTATTGTAAATATATGTAATGACACAGAAATAGTTGAAATGGTTAACGTTTTATGATGTATTTTATACTACAATTAAAAAAATTTAATATACCAAAAACCACTAGATGAATGAATGGTATGGAATTTAACTTATACCTCAATAAAACTATTTAAAAACAACACTTTAGGAAAAAATTTTTTAAATTAATTTATAGTACACTTATTTGGTGGCAAAACCCAACATGAACTGACATGAGATGAAATTATCTATAGGTTTTATATATCCCACTCAGCATGAAGAGTAGTATATTTCACAGAAATATTAATATGTTTGATTTAAGGTGCTGGTCCATATACTGCTGGGGTTTGTTTATATACACACACACACACACACACACACACACACACATATATCTTTGCTTTCAAAAATTTGAAGAATTTGAAATTTGAAGGATAAAAAGAAAGTTCTTTGGCAAATGTTCACCTGAGACACAGGAAAAGAGTTGTAACTGCATTTCCATTTCTAGATATTTACTCAAAGTAGAGAATTATCTAAGGTGATGGCGGAGCTCTCTTTTGATTGTGTTGATTTCACGGATGTATTCTTTTATCTGGTAAACTGTAAACTTAAGATCTGTGTATTTTATTGTATGCAGTATCTCAAAACACACAAAGAACATATGGAGGAGATAAAGGTTCACATACAAACAAAGAATGTACTTCATATAGTTTTTTGAAATAATGGGAAATAAATATACAAAGGCCTTGGCAACTGTCTGGCATACATAGGAAGTGCTCAAAAACTGTTGGATGTTAATATTAGGCTGAATACATCTCCCTGGTTTGCGGTGCAATTATAGAAACAAAATGATTTTCAGATATTTATTTCAGATATTTATTTGTTGCTTTGGCTCTTTTACCTTATTTTAATGTACAACACTAGTTTAAATTTTACAAAGCAAAGGCCTAGGAAGCTCACCAGTCACTGACATTACAGTCACACACAATTGGTAGAAAGAAAGATTAAATCATTTAATCTTAATAATTAAAAGAGAAAGAGAACAATATTGGGGGGGGGGCTCAGGAATATTTACATTTTCTGCAATTATAAGGAAAAATGATAACCCTGTATGTGAGACAGCAAAAGAGACACAGATGTATAGAACAGTCTTTGGACTCTGTGGGAGAGGGAGAAGGTGGGATGATTTGGGAGAATGGCATTGAAACATGTATAATATTATATATGAAACGAGTCGCTAGCCCAGGTTCAATGCATGATACTAGATGCTTGGGGCTGGTGCACTGGGATGACCCAGAGGGATGGTACAGGGAGGGAAGGGGTTCAGGATGGGGAACACGTGTATACCTGTGGTGGATACATGGTAATGTATGGGAAAACCAATACAATATTATAAAGTAATTAACCTCTAATTAAAATAAATAAATTTATTTTTAAAATGATAAAATTTATAAATCATTTTATAGTTTATAAATCTAAAAATAAGCTAACTCTCAGAGAAGTTAAGTGATTTGCCCAAGACCACACAGCTAGAAATGAGGGAGAAATCAGACCTCAAGTTTCATGCAGTTTTCATTATCTTGTGAGCTCTTACCCAGGACTCCATTAACCCCAGGTGAACTTCCTGAAACTTGAATTTCTGGTGAGGAGAGGGTCTACAGCTTTCAACATATTTTCAAATGTCTTCATTACCTCTCTGCCACCTTCAGCAAAATCACATGCCTTTGTAAAATAGAATATTCAGAATCTAAATATTCAGAAATTTAATTACCAAGATTTCTGTCTTCAACTTGAGAAGAAGTGGCAAATACCAGGCAAATAAACTCATACTCAGGTTTTATTCCAAAAAGTGACACAGTCACCTCTGCCCCCTGCACCTTGCAAGCCAACATCAACAGCAGGGACCATAACAAAACACACTCCATCATCGGCTGGACCATCCTGGACTCCCTTCTGGAGGGTTTCAGGAATTGATGTCTTACTATCTAAGTAATATTTAAAAGTAATCAACTTAAAAAAAAAAATGAATGTGTGAAGCTAATATGAATGCTGGTTACTAAGTCTCCTCTGCAAGGAGTGACTGGATGTTTGTCAGTTTCATATTTCTGGGAGTCATGGGGGACAGCAGCTGAGCAAAGCTACACTCAAAGGAATGGAGACTCTCATTTTCGAGGGAAAATGGGGTTTACATAGCTTTTGGCTCTTAACATCTCTGCTGCTGCTGCTGCTGCATCGCTTCAGTCGTGTCCGACTCTGTGCGACCCCATAGACGGCAGCCCACCAGGCTCCACCGTCCCTGGGATACTCCAGGCAAGAATCAATGTATTTGAATATGGGATATTCCCAAGTTTCTTCTGCTGATGAAATAAATCTACTAGAATCCTGTTGTATATTCATTGCTTGTCATGAGTGACTGCATCTTTGGATTTATTAGAAACCTGTGTAGTGAAAGAAGGACTCAGGGGATTCCAGGTGATTAGTCCCAAGCTCTGTAATAACATGCATTTCAAAAGCCCTCTGGAGCATAGCTGATTATATAAAATATCTTTTTGTATCCTACTGACTATAACTAGAGGTTATGGGAATTTGGGTTTTATACCATGAAGAGAACAGTTAATTATCTCTTATACAAGACCAAAGTAGGAACAAAACTCAAATTCAAATTTAATGTCATAAATATCATAATTAGAACATCTCTCTATTCTTTTGTTCCCCTCAAAAAATGATCAAAATAAGTGTCATCCTTATTGTTACTGACATTGAGAGACGGGCCATTCATTAAAGACCTGGTTGTCCATGCAGTTTCGTTTATACTTTAATAAGAGATAACCATGCTTATGAGATTGTCCAATAATTTTTAAGAAATTTTGCTTTACTCATGTAAAATAAAGAGAAGGAAATGGCAATCCACTCCAGTACTATTGCCTGGAAAATCCCATGGACAGAGAAGCCTGGTAGGCTACAGTCCATAGGGTCGCAAAGAGTCGGACATGACTGAGTGGCTTCATTTACTTACTCACTTACTTAACATTACCCATGACCCCTCATATGGTCTAATTATAAGTGGGCAAAAGATAAAAGGGTCATTTTTCATAATCCAGACATGAAGGCTTTAGTTTTAACCCTGAGATGTTAGGAAATAAAATGAAAATTCTTCCTGGAACCATAGGCTTGGTCTCTACTAGTGACAACTGACTGTAGCCTCTTGCTGTCTGTAAGTGTCTCAAGATCTCAGAGCAGGCAGAACTGTTGGGTGTTGATTAGCCAATAATACTTTAGTAACAAACGTAGGCACACTTGTTAGGAATTGTCAGAAACTAGAATAATAACCACATAAAAATCCAAACCATCTGGCCCACAATAGAGTATGTCTTTCCATAGTCTATATCTTGCTTCTGTAGTGATAAATTATTCTATCACATTCCTAGTAAAGAGTTGGAAAGGAAAGGCCAGGTGACCTTGAAATCTCTGATTTAATTTGAGATTCAGTTTATGCAGCTTCATATTCGATCATAATTCCCAACTCCAAGAGACATCCTTTTCTTTTCCTTCTGGCCTGACAACCAAGAATGCTACCAGCTGAGTTAAAGGGATGATAGACGCATTAGTCAAACCCTGCTCCTATGGGCAGGTGGGAGGAAGGAAGAATGGAGTGTAGATAATCCAGGAGAATTGTTCTCAAATCTGATTGATTACAAGGCTTTTAAAGACACGGATCTGTGAGCCTCAGTGGATGGACTTTGGGGGCCTTGGCGTGGATCCTGGTTTACCAGTCAGCTTTCATTAAGGTAGCAAACCACTTCAGCATCTCAGCGGCTCCCACAAACATTTGTGCTCACGTTTCATAAGGGCTGTGAGTCGGCGGGGCTCTGTTGGGCATGCCTGGGCCTGACCAAGAAGCATGTGTATCCTCATTCCAGAAACCAGGCTGAAGGAGTATCCTCTGACTAGGGTTGCCGTTCTCTTAACTGAGTGCAGAAGCTAGAGGGGGTGCCAAGTCAAACCATGCCAACACATCTAATGTTTCTATGTTGGTGTGGCATGCATCATGCTCACTTATAATTCATCAGCTAAGGGCAAATCTATGGTCACGCCCAGTGTTTTGGGGATGAAAACCAAACATCACCTCCAGGAAAGCATCGTACATATGGCAGCCTAAGGGTGGCAAGGGAGACAAATAAACGTAGACAGCATACAGCTTACCTCACCTCGGAATATACAATTTTTAAAAAGCTCCTTGGGGAGTTCTGGTTGGCCCCTGATCCCTGGTATTTCATGGGAAAGGCATCTCCCTTTATGCACCTGCCATGACAACTGAGCATCCATTAGTAGCCTCTTCAGCAGAGTGGCTGAGTTAAGCAACGGATTAGTGTAACCCAATCACTCACTCCATCTACAGACATGTGTACACAACACACAAGGAAATCTGATGCTTCTGTAAGTTTTAGCAGATTTTGCAAAGCATATTTGTATCCTCTTCTCGTGTAATCTCCATAACTCCTTAAGTGCCTATAATTATTCCCATTTTGCAAGGCTCAGAACCAAGCTGAGGGAGATTCAATGCCTGATGGCAAAACACCTAGAAAGAGTGGATTTGGACTGATTTTACTCCCATGTCCAAATGTCCCAGGTTCCAGTGAGTGCGCTGGGTGCCCAGCCCTATTGTTGCCATCCCTTCCTCTCCAAGATACGTTTGCATAGATATTGGGATATGTAACGTACATTTTAATTAATTTGTTTGCTTGATGCATCTACACTAAGCACTTACCACATTCCAGGCACTCTTCTAGGTGCTGGGGAGGCAGCATGAACAAAACTGATGAAAATTTCTGCTTACAATTTAAGAGAGATGATGTTAAACAATTAAACAGGTAAACTCACATCCAGCAGCAACATTTGGAACATAAGCCAGGTGAAGACAAGTGCTGGGAGGAAAAGCAACAGGTGTTTGGCATGGTCAGAGTCAGTCATGGCTAATTTAACAGGAAGTCAGTCCTTATTAAGAAATGAAGAAAGATTATCTCTCAGTTTTGATCCTCAGACTTCATCAGAGGGCAAAATATTTCTAGAACCTCCCCAAATCACTCCTCTGCTTTGAAATGCAAAAAATTAACTCACGTTAAATTCTATGGCATAAACTATGTTTCTTTTGACAGATTCACTACTGAAATTCAGTTTTTATTAAAATGATCCATGTGGCCTTCCAAAAACTTGAGTGAGTAAGAATAGTAAAATTCAATAAAAAATGAAAACATTTTTCTTCTTGTGAGCCTTAAAGGACATCAAATATACCTCACTGTGGCTATATTTCAGAATAAACACCTCTTATAATGATAAGACAGGTCCTCTGAAGTGTCTCGTGCTTTAATAAACAAATTCCCACAGTCAGCAAATTTACCATTAGTTTATTTCTGTCAGGACCTCTCTTTCCTTGAGAAAAACTAAGGCAAGTCATCACCGTTGGACTCTCCACTCAACAAACAGAAGTAGGACCCCGTCATATATTAGGCACACATCTGTGAAATGGAGCTATAGCAATAAAGAAAACAGACCAAATGCCTTGCCCTTTTGGAGCTTACGTTCCAGCTATTTGGAGACAGACAATTAATAAACACGTTTGCTTGTTTGCTGGGGCCACAAAGGAGCTAAGGAAGAAGAGTCCAGACACACAAGTGCTCTCAAGTCCTGAGGTCCTCCGCAGGCAGGAAGCAGTGAGTCTTTCAGCACTTCAGCCTTGTTGCCACCTACAGAGTTGTTAAGTTGCACCCAGGGCACATCCCACACTGGCAAGTGGGTTGAGAGGTGTTGCGCTTGAAGCCTCAGGCCCCTGCTTGAATCATCTGTCCGGCAGTATTTCTGTCCAGCTCTCAAATGTAGTGATGGGCATGGGATGTGATCAATTGTTGCAGAAGAATTGGTTTGAAGAGGCATCGTGGGGCCACAGCTGGGAACGAGCACCTTCAGAGTGACAGGATCTTGGCAGTCACAGAGGCTGAGGTTGGAGTCTTGCTTTTCAACCAAACCAAGTGGGATAGCTGGGCATTCGTTAGGAAGAAACAACCTTCTTCACACCATGACTCTCGCATTGGATCCCTCTCTCCCCCCAGGGGCAGCTTCAATGTTCCAGTTTATCAATGTATCAAAAGAGAGGTTGGGCAACTGTCACTACAGAAGTAGAATTTATTTTAAGAGTCTGAAAATGTATCTTAAGATATTAATAATTTGAGGGTTCACTTTATTATGAGTAGCTTCAGTCATTCAATAAAGAATACACACACAGAAGAAAATCCCGATAGGCACCTTGTGTTAAAAATCAACAAACTTTTACCAAGAGCCTGTTTGGTAACTTACATACCTGAAATCTAGCCATTAACTCAGTGGGAGAAAAAGGAGGTGTTGGGGAATTGTCTCAGCACCCGGTAATTTTTTTTTGCAGAAATTTTTGCATCTCTGTGATATTCTGTCAATGCAGTTATTAAATACCTGCTTTGTGCCATTCACCTTGCTGAGAGCTTTGCATGCATCCTGTTCAGGCCTCTCCAGGCTTTATGAATTAGTGCTCTCATCACCCACTTGACATCTAGGAAGCTGAGAATCAGAGAACTGACATAACTTGTCCAAGATCAAACCTGAGATTCAATCCCAGGTTTGTCTGGCTCCCAAACTGTGTTCTTTTCACTGTCTCAAACTGACCAAAGTCCTGTGCTTTTCTTGCTGTGGCAGAGATCAATGACTGAGCAATACTTTTCTAGCCAGTTCTTCATTAAAGACCAAAGGTTACTGGCAATCCCTTGAAGGTGGAATTTCAGGGCAACCTCACTTTCTTCATCATACACTACACAATATCTTTCTTTTTAAAATAAGGGGCATATAGTACTTTAAGAGAGAAGGCAATGGCTACCCACTCCAGTACTCTTGGACGGAGGAAAATTCCATGGACGGAGGAGCCTGGTAGGCTGCAGTCCATGGGGTCGCTAAGAGCTGGACACGATTGAGCGACTTCACTTTCACTTTTCACTTTCATACATTGGAGAAGGAAATGGCAGCCCACTCCAGTGTTTTTGCCTGGAGAATCCCAGGGGCAGGGGAGCCTGGTGGGCTGCCGTCTATGGGATCACAGAGTTGGACACGACTGATAGGACTTAGCAGCAGCAGCAGTACTTTAAGAAGACATGGTTCATATATACAATGCAATATTATTCAGCCATAGAAAAGAATGAAGTTAGGTCATTTGTAGAGACATGAGTGGACCTAGAGAGTGTCATAAACACTGAAGTAAGTCAGAAAGAGAAAAACAAATATCATGTATTAATGCACGAATGAAGAATCTAGAAAAATGGTACAGATGAACCTATTTGCAGGGCAGGAATAGAGACACAGAAGCAGAGAATGGATGTGTGGACACAGCAGGGGGAGAGACGTGGGATGAATTAGAGATTGGGAGTGACATGTATACTCTACCGTGTGTGAGATATATGGGTAGTAGGAATCGGCTATAAAGCACAAGGAGCTTGGCTCGGTGCTCTGTGCTGACCTAGAGAGGTGGGAGGGAGGTCCGCGAGGGAGGGAATATATGTGTGTGAATAGCTGACTGACTTCTCTGTATGGCAGAAACTAACACAACATTGTAAAGCGTGTGTGTGTGTGTGTGTGTGTGTGTTAGTCGCTCAGTCATATCTGATTCTTTGTGACCCCATGGACTGAGGCCTGCCAGGCTCCTCTTGTCCATGGGATTCTCTAGGCAAGAATAATGGAGTGGGCTCCCATTTCCTTCTCCAGGGGATGCTCCCAACCCAAGGATTAAACCCAGGTCTTGGCAGGCAGATTCTTTACTGTTTGAGCCAGCAGGGAGCCCCAATAAAATTTTAAATTACTTTTGTAATAAGAAGAACATATTTCAGAATTATGTAAGAAGGCTCAAGGTCCTGAAGTTTACTCAGTTTCTCTCCTGTCCTTGGCCCCTTTTCTGATGTAATCTGGTCACAGAAATCCCAATGCTGCTATGCACAGGACAAAAGCAGTAAGAAGCCAGGGGCCTCAAGAAGACTTGAATTGCAAATGTGAAATTATGTTCCATATCTTCGGAGGACTATTGCTGAAATGGATCACATTGAGAAGACGTGGGAGCTTCTCTACCTGGAGGTTTTAGAAGAAAGGAGAAGCATTTATACTGGTAACTTGGAAATTTTTGCAAGGGCTGGTCCAAGTGATTCTTTTTATTTTTTAAGAATAATTTTATTTTCTTTTTCAAGTCACCAAATGATATTTTATCTGTAAAATGGAGACCCTATTCCACCCCTAGAACTGTGGTGAGGAGTAAATTAAATAAGACAGATGTGAAGAATGAGTACTATAGGTCCTGACATATAGTAGGAGCCCAATTAATGCTACTTCTGACCTATCATTGATGAATAGATTATGAAGTCCAAAAAGTCATGTCTAAGGAGAGAGATTGGTTTAATGCAAGGCTTTCCATCCTCACACCCTTGTACGACTCAAAACTGCATCAAACTGAGTTTGACTTTAAACAATCTTTGTGAGTTAAAAGTTCACACAAATGAAAAGAGGCCAAAGAGGTAAGGAACAGGATCTCTTTGTCTCCGTCAGGCAGATGGGCCCTGAAATTGCTTGGTTTCAATTCCCTCTTCAGCTTTCCAAGACTTTGCCACTTACTAAGCACTCAGAAGTTTCACCAAAGCAGGATCCTTTTGTGTGAGGAAAGCCTCAAGCAAAGTAGCTCATATTTCCATATAGAGACCCCAGTATTAGTCCAAACAACACTTTGGATCATTCCAATTAATTATTTACTTAAAGTTCCACATCTTCTTTCTATGACTATAGATAGTCTCCGGGGAGCGTGACTTGTTTTTTCCTTATGGCCGTTATTATATTAGGTTACTCAAGTTAACGTACTGTGTCAGGAATGTTCCACTTGCTAAACTTTTTGAGGGTTTCTTCCTTCACGTATTCATCAGTGAAACGTCCTCTAAAGAGCTCTTTTTCATTCCTTTTCCTATTTCTCCCTGGGCTGCAAAATGGAAATAACTGCTCAGACAGTAATACCATCATAAGGTTCTTTGGAGGCATCTATGAGGAGGAAATGGCAACTACTCCAGAATTCTTGCCTGGAGAATCCCCACGGACAGACGAGCCTGGCAGGCTACAGTCCATGGGGTTGCAAAGAGTCAGACACGACTGAGCGACTAAGCACAGCACAGCACCTGTAACTATCAGAGAGGTGCTTCCTGAGGGTTTGTGTAGTTCAACCTCACTTCTATTCACTTTCACTTTTCACTTTCATACATTGGAGAAGGAAATGGCAGCCCACTCCAGTGTTTTTGCCTGGAGAATCCCAGGGGCAGGGGAGCCTGGTGGGCTGCCGTCTATGGGATCACAGAGTTGGACACGACTGATAGGACTTAGCAGCAGCAGCAGTACTTTAAGAAGACATGGTTCATATATACAATGCAATATTATTCAGCCATAGAAAAGAATGAAGTTAGGTCATTTGTAGAGACATGAGTGGACCTAGAGAGTGTCATAAACACTGAAGTAAGTCAGAAAGAGAAAAACAAATATCATGTATTAATGCACGAATGAAGAATCTAGAAAAATGGTACAGATGAACCTATTTGCAGGGCAGGAATAGAGACACAGAAGCAGAGAATGGATGTGTGGACACAGCAGGGGGAGAGACGTGGGATGAATTAGAGATTGGGAGTGACATGTATACTCTACCGTGTGTGAGATATATGGGTAGTAGGAATCGGCTATAAAGCACAAGGAGCTTGGCTCGGTGCTCTGTGCTGACCTAGAGAGGTGGGAGGGAGGTCCGCGAGGGAGGGAATATATGTGTGTGAATAGCTGACTGACTTCTCTGTATGGCAGAAACTAACACAACATTGTAAAGCGTGTGTGTGTGTGTGTGTGTGTGTGTGTGTTAGTCGCTCAGTCATATCTGATTCTTTGTGACCCCATGGACTGAGGCCTGCCAGGCTCCTCTTGTCCATGGGATTCTCTAGGCAAGAATAATGGAGTGGGCTCCCATTTCCTTCTCCAGGGGATGCTCCCAACCCAAGGATTAAACCCAGGTCTTGGCAGGCAGATTCTTTACTGTTTGAGCCAGCAGGGAGCCCCAATAAAATTTTAAATTACTTTTGTAATAAGAAGAACATATTTCAGAATTATGTAAGAAGGCTCAAGGTCCTGAAGTTTACTCAGTTTCTCTCCTGTCCTTGGCCCCTTTTCTGATGTAATCTGGTCACAGAAATCCCAATGCTGCTATGCACAGGACAAAAGCAGTAAGAAGCCAGGGGCCTCAAGAAGACTTGAATTGCAAATGTGAAATTATGTTCCATATCTTCGGAGGACTATTGCTGAAATGGATCACATTGAGAAGACGTGGGAGCTTCTCTACCTGGAGGTTTTAGAAGAAAGGAGAAGCATTTATACTGGTAACTTGGAAATTTTTGCAAGGGCTGGTCCAAGTGATTCTTTTTATTTTTTAAGAATAATTTTATTTTCTTTTTCAAGTCACCAAATGATATTTTATCTGTAAAATGGAGACCCTATTCCACCCCTAGAACTGTGGTGAGGAGTAAATTAAATAAGACAGATGTGAAGAATGAGTACTATAGGTCCTGACATATAGTAGGAGCCCAATTAATGCTACTTCTGACCTATCATTGATGAATAGATTATGAAGTCCAAAAAGTCATGTCTAAGGAGAGAGATTGGTTTAATGCAAGGCTTTCCATCCTCACACCCTTGTACGACTCAAAACTGCATCAAACTGAGTTTGACTTTAAACAATCTTTGTGAGTTAAAAGTTCACACAAATGAAAAGAGGCCAAAGAGGTAAGGAACAGGATCTCTTTGTCTCCGTCAGGCAGATGGGCCCTGAAATTGCTTGGTTTCAATTCCCTCTTCAGCTTTCCAAGACTTTGCCACTTACTAAGCACTCAGAAGTTTCACCAAAGCAGGATCCTTTTGTGTGAGGAAAGCCTCAAGCAAAGTAGCTCATATTTCCATATAGAGACCCCAGTATTAGTCAAAACAACACTTTGGATCATTCCAATTAATTATTTACTTAAAGTTCCACATCTTCTTTCTATGACTATAGATAGTCTCCGGGGAGCGTGACTTGTTTTTTCCTTATGGCCGTTATTATATTAGGTTACTCAAGTTAACGTACTGCGTCAGGAATGTTCCACTTGCTAAACTTTTTGAGGGTTTCTTCCTTCACGTATTCATCAGCGAAACGTCCTCTAAAGAGCTCTTTTTCATTCCTTTTCCTATTTCTCCCTGGGCTGCAAAATGGAAATAACTGCTCAGACAGTAATACCATCATAAGGTTCTTTGGAGGCATCTATGAGGAGGAAATGGCAACTACTCCAGAATTCTTGCCTGGAGAATCCCCACGGACAGACGAGCCTGGCAGGCTACAGTCCATGGGGTTGCAAAGAGTCAGACACGACTGAGCGACTAAGCACAGCACAGCACCTGTAACTATCAGAGAGGTGCTTCCTGAGGGTTTGTGTAGTTCAACCTCACTTCTAAACATCCAAAAAGCTCACAGAAGCACCATTCTGATTCAGCTTGCCCATCTGCATGCATTTCCTCTTTTGAAAGGAAAAAAAAAAGCTCAAGAGATAAGAGAAATGAGGATGGAGAGGGGGTTAAGAAGGGGTAGAGAAGGCTCAGAGGCAAGAAAGGAGGCAATGGAGATGTGGTCGCCCAGCAACGTCTGCATCCCAAGCCCCTGGAAACCTTCCTGGAATGATGCCGAATGGAATCGCTTCTCCCTTTAGCATCTCACCTCCTGAGCCCCATGACAAAGCTGCTAAGGATCAAAACTGTCTGTGAGTGGTGGGGTTCCCTGCTTAGTTTCTTTATTTCTCATCTGACTTTTTTCATGAGCCCTCCATCTGCCTTAAGTAGCAAGAAAACAGTCCAGTTTAGTCTTCGGGTTAGTTCTGTCCAGCCATTTACCCAGAATCTTTAGATTCACTTGTTTTTCTCCTCACTTCATCTGGACTCATGTCTCCTTCTCCCGCCCCTCCTCCGGCTCCTGCAGCCCATGACACGGGGGGAGGGGAACCCCTGGATTTGCATTTGTGCCTGGGTGTGAGGTGCCTGGTGTCTGCTGAGGAATGCTTGGCACCACCCCGTGGCTGGTGTCCACAGCTGGCACCCGCAGCTGACATCTGTGGCTGGAGCACTTTTGGTCTATTTCTGCTTGGCTTGCCCACAGCCTGGGGCCCCTCCCTGCAGACTTAAGCCCCGCTGCTTACCCCACTCCTGCTAATGAAGACGCTTTGAGTCTCTGCCAGGTCCTAGCTGTCAACAATGCTGTCCTGATGCGGCAGGTTCATCTCAGTCACCCCAGAACCTAGGTCAGTTCTGTGGGTTCACAAAGGAGCATCCAGGCCACATGAAAACAGGAAAATCTTAGACCCGCACACCAGTCCTTTATCCACCTGCATACCCCACCCACAAATACTCTGAATTTGTAGGACTCTCCATAAAGTTTCAGGATCAGTTGTCTCCATCCAAAACAAAAGTTAGGTCAAAAGTCCTTTGCTCTCACAAACACTCTCAACCTATCCACTAGCCTTCCTCACTGCATGAGGCTCTCATGACCCAGAAAGGAAACACCCAGATATTCTTCCTGATTTCCCTGAACTCATTGCTCCATCATCTTCTCTCTACAAGCCCTTGGCCTTGGAGGAGTGAAGCTTTCTTTGAGGGTCTCCTTCTTCTCTACACTACATAAAACTGTATAATGTATTTCATCAGGACTAGTTTGATATGTTAAATGGACATTAGAGTCATTTAGAAAATTCTAGTTTCATAATGCCTGCCTTCAAGGCTATTGTGTCTTGCTGCAAATGTTTGAACATCAACATTGCCATAACAATTTTCCATCTATTTTTACTTTGTGATAACCTTACTTTATATTGACTAGAACACTGATCATAAATACTTAAGATAGAAGAGAAAGAGTATTAATATCACTCAAAATATTGTACTCATTTTGAGGGAGCAGAGATGTTCCTCTCAGGCTTCTTGCTCCATGGATTGTCCTCAGAATGGCTATTGCCTCTGACTGGTGTTGAAGTTATCAGGGTAGCAGCCTCCGTTCTATCTCCTAGGAATTGTCTGTCCCTGACAGTCATTGTCCATCCAGGCTGTAGACCATGGAGCCATTTTCTCTGGGGATGCCACTGAGATCTTGTTGCTGAAAATGAAATCTCTTGGATCTTCTATTCATTCATGAAACATTTATTAAGCATCTCCTATTGGTATATACTGATCCAAATGTTATTAGACACAGAAGTTAAGAAGGAACAAAATAAATCTGCCAGAAAACCTTGTCATTTAGAGTTTGTGCCTCTCCCCCAAAGTGGTAAAATGAGTTTGATTGTAGATGTCAACCTACAGTCTTAGATGTCCATGTCAACCCTACCCTGCTTGACTCTATGAAAACCAAGAGAGATTTAAACCTCATTCATTCTTTCATCCATTCTTTTAACAAACACTGATTACTGTTATATCACAAGCACTTTGCTAGTTTCTGGGGAAGCTGAGATCATTAAGATATATTATCTTCTGCAAAGCATTCTAAATCATTCAGAAATATAGACATTTCCATGGCAAGAGTAAAGTGGTGTTACAGCTTTTCCCATCACCCGCATCAGTGAACTCTGCACAGTGTTTATTAAACTAGCTGCGGTAAGTGCCAAGAAAGGCTTGATCAAGCTGGTCTTTGGTTGAAGGAGAAGATGATTGGGAAGGAGACATGAAGAAGGTAAGGGCTTGATTGAGACTTCAAATATTTGTTTGCTTGTTTGCCTGTTTGTTTACTTATAATCAAGGAAAGGTTTCTAAGCAGAAGGGTAAGGCCACAAGGTGATCGGCAGCATGAAGGTTACAGGGAGCTGCAAGCAGATGGAATGAGTACGGGAGGAACCAGTGGAACAGAAGAAGATCAAGCCTGGTTCCTTGGGCAGATGCCAACCTGTGGGAGGTGATGCTGCTTGCTTGTTCTTTTCACACCACACCCCATCAGCTCCTAAAGTCAATCATCATGAATGTTTCAAAAGAAGGACAAGGACCAGAGAGAATGGAGAGCCGATAGTCCCAAAATAGACAATCATTAACTACACTAAAGTCTTTGACTGTGGGGATCACAACAAACTGTTGTGGGAAATTCTTAAAGAGATAGGAATAACACCAAACGCTGTCAACAGCCTGAGTCGGCATGAGGAGGTGAGGTCCCTGGCCAAGGTCATGTGCTGGAAGTAATGGCTTAGGGTCCATTTCAGGTATCCTTACCCCACAGCAAGCCCCACTTCCACCACCACCTTCAACCAGCATGTGACACGTGAGTTTCAGAGAGAGGTCAGTGGTTCTGCGGAGTCCCTATCAGATTTCAGGTAAATAAGCGAAAGAAGAATGAAAAAAAAAAAAAAAAAACAACGTAGATTCCCTCTGAAATAATTTTGGCTTATAATGAGTGGAATCTAACCGGATGCCAAGTTCCAGCTTCGTAGTTTTTATTTTTGTGAGGTCGCTGTTCTCTTTGAGCTCAGTTTGCTTCAGAGGAAATGCCGTTCGCGGAAGAAGGGTTTGAGGAGTGCAGGGGACTGACAATTTAGCATGCCTGGGGAGCAAAGTAAGGTGACCACAGAAGGATGTGGGGCTCTGTCTTGGGTGGGCCACCTTCACCTGCCTCCCTCTCACTGTGCCCATCGTGGTGAGCTGAGAAAAGCCAGAAGCTGTCTATGGAGCTAATTTTTACAGAACTCAGATATACTTAAATGTCAATTTACTGTTTCACCTACTGTGACTCACTTCTGTACAAAGTTAGCAGGAACAACTTGATCCCTACCCTCTTTGACCTCATTATTCAAAACAGATATGAATAGCACGGTATCACCAACAGCAGAATTAAAGCTTGACAAGTCTCTGCTCTTAGGCATATTCCTGTGTATCGGTCTGTAAATGGGAAGTATATGAAATCAACCTTGGCATGCTTTGAGAAATCAAAGAATCTGGATCAAGAAGAGTCAAATTTCTAAGAGCACTAAGAAATCAGATCTATTTGAACCTCAGCCTTCCATTTACAAATCGCTTATAACCCCTAAGTCTCTGACTCCTCATCTGTAATGTGGATGTGGTAAGCGCGTCCACTTCATAAGGGTGTTGTCAAGTTCAAATGTATTAAAACTATGTACTAAGCTAACATATAAAAAAGTCTGAGCCCATCTATATTAGAATTAAGGGATGAATGATATTCACCTTTTAAAATTTTAATTTATTTTAATTGGAGGCTAATTGCTTTACAATATTGTATTGGTTTTGCCATACATCAACATGAATCCAACCCGGGTGTACATGTGTTCCGCATCCTGAACCCCCCTCCCACCTTCCTCCCCATACCATCCCTCTGGGTCATCCCAGTGCACCAGCCGTTTTGATTAAATAAATCATCTTTATTCTCCTTATCAGCAAAGAGCTTTTATTTAAGTAGGAAACAATAAAAGAAATTTTGCAAGTCAGGTTATTAGAATACATTAAACAGAACACTTGGCATTAATAAAACAAGCACACATAAATATTTGAAAACAAATCAAAACACTTTTATTGGCATTGGAAATGGTCATCATTTTAAGAAAAAAAAAATCCCTCAATTGGATCCTCCAAAGGAAATTTAAAACTGAGTATAATGGGCAATGACTTTGATGTGTAACAGAGGAATGTTGCCCAGGGACAGGCAGTGAAGGAGGGGATGTCAGGAGCTGAAAGGACTGAAGTGCATAGGATGTAGAAGAAGGTACGTGAGCCGGTTGCAAGGCTTTGATTTGGGTTTGGGTACCAGCCAGCCCTGAATTTGTACCAAGTACCTTCGTTTTCAAGTTAAAAGTCATTTACTGGAGATCTATCGTATATGCCCCCAAAATGTCCCCCAAAGAGTTCATATGAAATTGTCACACAAATAACTCAACTCTAAGGGATGCTGTGATAAATCCTTTGATGGAGACACAGCCAGATACTCTTGGAGCACAGTGCAGAGCACAACTCTGTCCTTGGAGTGGGGTTGGATCCTGATCGAAAAGAACAAACAAGTCTGTGGCCTCCAAGGGCTTAGAGCGTGGCTAAAGAGAGAAGAAAACAGTTATAAAATATTCAATAACTTAAAGGCAGGTTCTAACTGAAAAAGATCCAAAGCACAGAGAACTTATATTTCCTGGTCTTGGGTAAATATATTTTCATTGTTGTTGTTTGGTCCTAAGTCATGTCTGACTCTTTGCAACCCCATAGACTGCAGCACGCCAGGCTTCCCTGTCCTTCACCATCTCCCGGAGTTTACTCAAAATCTTGTCCATCGAGTCAGTGATGCCATCCAATCATCTCATCCTCTCCTGTCCCCTTATCCTCCTGCCTTCAATATTTCTCAGCATCAGCATCTTTTCCAATGAGTCAGCTCTTCACACCAGGTGGCAAAAGTATTGGAGCTTCAGCTCCAACATCAGTCCTTCCAGTGAATATTCAGGACTGATTTCCTTTAGGATTGACTGGTTTGATCTTTTTGCTGTCCAAGGGACTCTCAAGAGTCTTTTCCAACACCACAGTTCAAAGGCATCAGTTCTTTGGCACTCAGCCTTTTTTATTGTCCAGCTCTCACAGCTGTACCTGACTACTGGAAAAACCATCAGTTCAGTTCAGTTCACTTCAGTTCAGTCGCTCAGTCATGTCTGACTCTGTGCGACCCCATGAAGTGCAGCACGCCAGGCCTCCCTGTCCATCACCAACTCCTGGAGTTCACTCAAACTCACATCCATTGAGTCGGTGATGCCATCCAGCCATCTCAACCTCTGTCGTCCCCTTCTCCTTCTGCCCCCAATCCCCCCCAGCATCAGACTCTTTTCCAATGAGTCAACTCTTTGCGTGAGGTGGCCAAAGTACTGGAGTTTCAGCTTTAGCATCAGTCCTTCCAAAGAACACCCAGGACTGATCTCCTTTAGAATGGACTGGTTGGATCTCCTTGCAGTCCAAGGGACTCTCAAGAGTCTTCTCAAACACCACAGTTCAAAGCATCAATTCTTTGGCACTCAGCTTTCTTCACAGTCCAACTCTCACATCCATACATGACTACTGGAAAACCCATAGCCTTGACTAGATGGGCCTTTGTTGGCAAAGTAATGTCTCTGCTTTTGAATATGCTATCTAGATTGGTCATAACTTTCCTTCCAAGAAGTAAGCGTTTTTAATTTCATGGCTGCAATCACCATCTGCAGTGATTTTGGCGTCCCAAAAAGCAAAGTCTGACACTGTTTCCACTGTTTACCCATCTACTTCGAATGAAGTGATGGGACCAGATGCCATGATCTTCGTTTTCTGAATGTTGAGCTTTAAGCCATAGCTTTGGCTAATGGACCTTTTTAGACAAGGTAATGTGTCTGCTTTATATGCTGTCTAGGTTTGTCATTACTTTCCTTCCAAGAAGCCAGCATCTTCTAATTTCATGGTTGCAGTCAAACATTTTATTGTCATGCCTTTCTATTATAGACTTTTTTTTTTTAAGTCAGATCAGGACAGAGCTAGCCCACATATAGAGGTGATTGGTCTCTGCACAAAAGAAACTGCTGTATGCTGGCTACAGGCATGGGCGCCTGGGTGTGACTATCTGCATGCAAACTGATGCTCCTACTCACTAGTTCTGTGACTTTGAGCCAGTCACTTAATCTTTCTGGGCCTCAGTTTCATCTTCAGTAAGATAAGCCTAGTCATGGAACCTGCTTTATAAAATTGTTATGAAGATTAAATAAATCAATGTATTTAAAGCTTTGGGTAATACCTGGTACATAGCAAGTGTTCAATACATGTAAGAATAATATTATGACTACACCACAATTAAAACTATGAGAAGGCTCGTCATTTGTTTTTCTTTTGCTTTCTTTACACTCACCCTCACAAATCATTAATAGTTTTTATGCTATTGTAGAACCAATGGAACTGTAGCGTACTTAGAATACCGCCTCCACTGGCCCTCTATTTAATCTGACAGTCTCTGATTGGTCTTTCAGGAGTCTTCCAAGACTCTTTCCAAACCAGGTTAAGTGGCTCTTCTGTAGGTTCCTAGGGCCCCATATACTTAGTCTCGCCAGCAATGTGGTTTTTGGAATGTGTCGCAGAATGTGATTTTTGGTTCATTTGTCTGTCTCTGTCTCGCTCACTCCTGTACCAGGAGGGGCAATTCCTTGAAGGAAAAAACTGCATCTTGTTTTCCATTATCTCCAGGAGCTAACATGGTGCCTGACATGACATTGAGTGTATATGTTAACTGGGAGGAAAAGAAGAAATAAGATGGGGGAGGGGGAAGGACGGAATAAGGGAGGGAGGGAGGGATGGGGGAGGAAAGAAAGAGGCAGAAGGCAGAAAAGGTGTGTAGAGGTGCTCTGGCCCTGGCAATGTGACATGTGTCTGAGTCTGCACACCTTTCCTCTGCCTCTCCTGTCCCTCCAGTCCTATAAAGTGAAAGGAAGTTTGAGCTACGAGAATGTTTTACTTACCCCAAATCACCACTGGAGAAATCCATTGCATTACTGAACACTTGTAATGGGTTGGCTCCACTTCAGAATATAGGGTTTTGCTGCCCCTGCCAAATAGGCTTATCCACGAGAAGCTTAGATAGTGCCTTTGCCCACACCTGTCTGGCTCAGGGAGCTTATTGGTCTGTCAAGGGGAGAGCTGGGCATTGAGAAAGGCTGATGGGCTTTGACGAGAAAGAGAACTGGGCACACAAGTCTCCCTTATAATCCATTCCAGCTGCTCCTCTGCTGGGGGAAACTGGCATTCTGTTTTGTTGGCCCCTTTTCCATCAGGACAGCTGTGAAA
The DNA here is from genome assembly GCA_006408675.1 of Madoqua kirkii. Classification (NCBI taxonomy): domain Eukaryota; kingdom Metazoa; phylum Chordata; class Mammalia; order Artiodactyla; family Bovidae; genus Madoqua; species Madoqua kirkii. Next base: position 20,139 of record SJYC01142084.1, read on the forward strand.
CCCTACTCAGTGAAGTAATCGCAATAACAACCACCACTTTGCATGTTGATGCCTTTCTTCCAAGGAACTCAAAGTTCTTTGGAGACATAACCTCATTAATCCATCCTGCCTGAAGTGGTGGCTGATGGGGAGGGGTAGGAACTCTTACTCATGCGTCCAGGGCTGGGGGATTTGGAAGGGGGAAGAGTGGAAAAGAAAGAGAAAGAAATTTTAGAGCTAGGAAAGATAAGCAATGGTATTTTCCCCCTGAACCCCATTCTGGCACAAAGATAACATTGCATAGGGCAATACTCAGTTAAACGTCTGAGATTAAAAAAAAAAAAAACAATCAACGAAACACTCTGAATATTCACCATCCCGCAAAGGAAGAGAATTCTAAGTGAGAAGTTAAGAAACCTGATTTCTAGCCCCGATATTTACACTAAATAGCTGTGTGACCTTGAGCTAGCCCCATCCTTGGAGTAGTAACTTCATATTAGAGTGTGTGACCCAGTGGTAATGCTGGAAGACCAAGGGACAGGAGACTGATGCCTGCCTTTATAGCAGCATGGCTTTAGGTATGTTCCTAGCTCCCAAGGCTCACTTTTCTTATCTGTGAAATAAAAAAATTAGACTGGATTATCTCTAGAGTTCAATTCCAATAAAACCAGTTGTTCTAGAAATGGTGCGCTGGGAAACATCAGATCTGATTTCTGCTTAGACTTCAGGAAATCCAATAACTATCCATGTCGGTTTGCTACCACTGCCACCCTGAAACTCAGTAGTTCCTATAAAACAACAATTTATGATTTCTCACCATTTTGTGACTTGCCTGGGAAGTATGGTGTCTTCACATGGGTTCCCTTTTGTGATTGAACTCAGCTTGAGGGTGGAAGGATTCAGCTGGACATCTGTAGTATCTGGGCCTCCTTTGTCTTGTGGTCTTTTCATCCTAAAAGAGGCTACATCTAGCTTTCTCACTAGTGGTGGTACCACTTCAAGAGGGCTAGTCTTGGTGTTTATGTGCTCATTACACCCTTTCCATGTCAAGTTCAATACCATCTTGTGATCTCAAGACCTCAAGAAAGTCACATGGCCTAGAATCAGTGAGGGAAGGGCTACACAAGGACATTGTTAGAGCCGAATTGTGTCCTTCCAAAGGGTAAGTTGAAGTCCTAACTCCATATACCATAGAATGTGGCCTTATTTAGAAATAAAGTCTTTTCAGATGCAGTCAAGTTAAGATGTGGTCTACAGGAGTAGGATAGACCTCTAAACCAATGCTACTGGCATCCTTATAAGAATAGGGAGGGTCACACAGAGGCGAGATGGCCATGTGATGACAGAGACAGATTGGAGTGATACTGCCAAGAAGCCAAGGAATGGCTAGGGCTACCAGAAGCTAGAAGCAAGGAAGATTTTTCTCCTAGAGTTTTTGGAGGGAAAATGGCTCTGCTATGCCAGTCTTGATTTCAGACTCTTGCCTCAAGAACTGTGAGAGGGTAAATTGTTGCTGTAAGCCACCCAGTCTGTAGCACAGCAACCCTAGAAGTTAATACAGGCATGAACACCAGGAGGCAAGGTTCTTTGGGGCCCACTAGTGTAACAGTCTAGCACACCAGTCACTCTCATGAGCATAATTACACAAGTGTTATATGATTATTGTCCAAAATATGAGAAAATGTAGGTGTGGTAGATTGCAATAATTCTTTATCCTTCCTTTAGTCCATGGCCTCTGCTGTTTGACTTGACACCCTCCACCCCAAAAGAATTAGAGCAGATTCCCTTTCCTCCTCACTTTCTTATGGTTATGTGACCTGCTTTAGCCAATGGAAGAAGAAGGAAAGGCCATTATGCCAGTTTCTTAACAGGCCTTTGTATTTCCACAACAACTGCCTGTTCTGATCGCTCCTTGTGGCCAACATGCTCTGCCTAAGATGCTGTCTCTTGTGCTCCCAGAGCTGTCTGTCCTTAGGTATGAACCAGGACTGCCATTTCCATCATGCTCAGGGGTTCAGAGCTATGTGCTACTCTGGGTTGAAACTAGAGAGAATGCTCCTGTCTCTATAGGGATCAAATCTATACCAAAGCTTTCTCTTATGTTTTCTTCTATTCTCCTCTAGCACAGGTGTCCTTAACACTTCCTTCTAGAGTCTTTTTCTCCCATGCTCAGCACACATACCAATGAAATTGAGATTCAGCTTTTTCACTCTGGTTACATGAATCAATGCCAATGTCTTTACTATTGAGATGGGAATCACACTACACCAATCACCCTGCAACTTGCCATTTTTACTCAACAGTGTATCACTCATCTTCTTTCATTACTGTAAATACAGATTTGTCCTTTTTAATAGCTGCACATATTTCCATATGCACATGGATATCCATATGCATGCATGTATGATCCGTAGCTTCAGTCATATCCAAGTCTTTATGACCCCATGGACTGTAGCCCGCCAGGCTCCTCAGTCCATAGGATTCTCCAGGCAAGAGTACTGGAGTGGGTTGCCATGCCCTCCTCCAGGGGATCTTCCCAACCTAGGGATCAAACCTGGATCTCCTACATTGTAGGTAGATTATTTACCCTCTGAGCCACTGGGAAAGCCCATCCATATGTATATGCATAGTTTATTTAAATAATACCCTACTATCAGACATTAGGAGAAAGCAACGGCATTCCACTCCAGTACTCTTGCCTGGGAAATCCCATGGCTGGAGAAGCCTGGTAGGCTACAATCCATGGGGTCGCTAAGAGTCAGACATGACTGAGCGACTTCACTTTCACTTTTCACTTTCATGCATTGGAGGAGGAAATGGCAACCCACTCTAGTGTTCTTGCCTGGAGAATCCCAGGGACAGAGGAGCCTGTTGGGCTTCCGTCTATGGGGTCGCACAGAGTCAGACACGACTGATGCGACTTAGCAGCTACTATCAGACATTATGTTTGTTTCATTTGTTTCATTTTTGTTCATTAATAATGTTGTAATAAATACACTTTTACATATTGGTTCCATTATTTTTGAAATAAATTCATAGAGATAGAATTTCATATACAAAACTTTTTTAAGGATTTCAGTATAATTTTCCCAAATTACTATCTGAAAACACTGTATTAATTTATACCTACCAATGTGTAGGAGGGCTAATTTTTAAATTCTCATGTAAGCACGATGATTCTTTACATCTTTGCCAAATAACAAAAAATAAAGTTTGCATTTCATAGTGTATTCCTCAGTTCTCTTTTAAACAATTGGGTTGCTTAGAAATGTGCTTATAAAACTCAATGGGAAAGAGACAGCAAAAATAGAGGATACTGATGAGATCAGAAATGAGCTCACAGAAAGAAACCAAGAACAAGGAAGGAGCAGATGTGCAGGTCAAAGAACTGCTGTTAACGGTCGTGCTTCATGGATTTTTATTTAATTTAAAATGGCTCAGATGTGAGTGAATTCAAATTCAAAACGGTGCCACTCTAAGTTGACACACTCACAGAGGTTGAAAATGTAGGAGAGAAATTCCAAACAAGAGCACATCTGAGGAAAAGTGAAAGTGTATCAAGGAAAGAGACATTCCCCAAACATGATATTAATTAGGAGTATATGCAGTATGCAAAACACTGTTTTGAGGAGTAACCAAGTTAGATACGAGCTTACTGAGTGGAGAGGAACAAGATCAGCCAAGACTAAGGATTTACACACAGGCAGTTTCTGCCACATTGGTCTAAGATAGGATCAGGTGCTGCAAATGTGGACGGATCTATGTATTTTAACATGTCCATGGTATCTATAGTGGTGCTGGTCCTAAGAAAGGGAAGGGGTTATTCTATCTGGGATGTCAAATGAATTAAAAGAATAACATTTCATTGCTACTTTCATTCAAAGCTGGTAATGTGGTTTTAGATACACATATTTAAAACCAAATAATACACACACACACACACACACACACACACACACACACACACGGATGCATGATAATTCGTTTCAGTGTTTGCAACTCTATGGACTGTAGCCAGCCAGGCTCTTCTGTCTTTGGGGATTCTCCAGATAAGAATACTGCAGTGGGTTGCCATGCCTTTGTCCAGGGGATCTTCCCCACCCAGGGATTGAACCTATGTTTCATGTTGTGTTAGCAGGAGGCAGGAGGATTCTTTATCACTAGAGTCACCTGGTGTATATAATTCATTTCACAGGTCTTCAACACATGTATTCCATGTGGCCCAGAATCTCACTTCCAGGAGTTCATCCTAATAAAACTATTTAGCATACACCCAAATATTTAGATACAGGATGTTCACTGAAACACTGTTTATAAATTAATGATGCTAAACATATACTGAGACTATTTAAAATGATATTATAGAAATATTTTTACTCACATGGATCAATGACCATTAAATACTATATTTTAGAACCTGAAAAAGGATACATATATATGCATAACTAAATCTCCTTGCTGGACACCTGAAACTAAGGCAACCTTAATCAACTATACTCCAGTATAAAATAAAAAGTTAAAGAAAAGATTGCAATGTATGATTCAGTACTGTATGGGTGGATGAGTGTCAGCAGTCTATGATGTTCCATTAAAGACAGTTACCACTAATACTTGACTTTTACTAGTTTTTTGATCCTCTTTTCATGCTTAGATTAAGGAGTCCTACTGCAAGGATGGTTGGAATCCTACACTTAAAGCACTTGTTTTTGCCAGCTCAGTGTTTTCTTCTCCAGAGTCCACTAAGCTGAGGCATTGCGAGTGACATAAATGCGGACTGAAATTATAGCTACACTCTGAATCCAGACTCATGACACTTCTCCAGTCCCTCTTTCTATGTTTATATGATCTTGACACTTGGGATGAATTCTTTCTCAGGAATCTTGTGGATCATCTTTGATAATTTGATTTCTGCTGGGGAAACAGCACCCAAACACACACACAGTTTGCCAAACTATCCATGTTTGGACCCCACATTTGGACCTGTCTTAGTTCCACCCTCATAATGTTCCCCAGCCTCCATTTGAATCACGTGGAAGCAAACATACCCTTGGGAAGAGGAGGTGGTGGGCAGAGGTGACATCTAGTAGCATATAGCAAACATATCTGAATCTTAGCTCTGGATTACTCAGCTTATTTTGTCACATGTTTTTGTGTATGTAACTGTGAAAAACATTAATGTGAAGACCTGAAGAATATGCACCAAAAATATTGACAGTCCAGTGGTGGGTTATGGGTAATTTGTTACTATTGTCTTCTGTTATCTTCCCTATGTATTCTAATCCACAGGGATCATGTATTCCTTGTGAACATTAAACAGCAGAAGTAATATTTTAAAGATACTCTCAAAAAAAAAATGCTCCTCTAGTGACTCAGCTGGTAAAGAATCTGCATGCAAAATGTGGAAGACATAGGTTTGATTCCTGGTTTGGGAAGATCCCCTGGAGAAGGGAATGGTTACCCAGTCCAGTATTCTGGCCTGGAGAATTCCATGGACTGTATAGTCCATGGGATTGCAAAGTCAGACATGACTGAGAGACTTCACTTTCACTTTTTTGAACAAACACTCTGAGATGTCTATTGTGTCACTTCCAAACATTCTATAGTGATAACTATCAGGTGAATTCTTGATTCTGGGGCCATCAACTCAAGTGTTTTTGCATTATACAGCAATTTTTAGTAATTTTTTTCTGATCAAACCCATTCCTTCACAGTAATCCTAAAATGGCCTATTTATTTGGGATTGATAACTTTGATGAATAATGTGGAGAGAACAGACAAATATCCAAGTTTGAAAATATGAGAGAAATCACTACAGAGAAGATTCACGAAGCATTTGGGAAAGCAGTTGGGTATCACTGTAGGATCCTCAGGGAGGCTTTACAAGCTTAAGTGTTTGTAGTGTGATGAAAGTGGCCAGATTTCTGGTAAGACACTGGCTTAAAGTCTGAGAGATGGAATGTAGTACAGTTGGATGCAGAGAACAAATATGGACTCCTGTTAAGTTTGGGAGGTGACATAAAAGAGATAAGGGCAGATTTCAAATTTACTGTAGAGGAGGAGAAACTTGGCAATAGCAATGGGCTGACTCCTTCAGTTTCTCTTCAAATTTTCCCAGGCCCTCCCACTTTATGTGATACCCAGCGGGATGCTCCAACCTTTAGATCCAGCCAGGCTTGATCTCAGGAGTGACCTCCATGTTCAAGAAAGCATCTGCCACTATTTGGTCCAGTCTTAACCCCCCAGCCTCCTTAGAGACGGGGCATGCCAAAGTTCTTTTGTAAGTATGTAGTGAGAGTTTGAGTCACACTCTTGCTTAAGAGGATATTCTATGCATTTTCAGACATATGACTAACTGGGCAAAAAGCTTAGAAAATATAACTCGGAATAACACAGTGTTCAGCAGGAGAGTTGTTCTTTGCTTTTCGTGTTGTTGGAGGGGAGAGGGAGGAGGACTGGCCTGAAATATGAACACCATAAAGAGACAGATAGACAGAGAATCAAAGTCCCTGAATGGCATTTAATTCCATGTTGCTGTTTTTCCTGGTCGGGTTTCAGAAATCCTCTGACAGTTGGCCTATTTGCTAGTTAGTCATTCTACTGTACAAATTTACTGACAATCAGCAGGCATTGCCTAATTTCACACTCAAGCTAATAAAAAAGACCAAAGCAGACTACAACATCAAGTATATGTTTAACTTGATGGGGTTTTTAAAGAACATTTCCAAGATAACACATAAGTTGTAAGAGTAGCAAATATACAAGATCAGATGACATTTAAGTACATTCAGGTATTAGCCAAAACAGCGTGCAATAAGTAGATTAAAAAAAGAAGCACAAGAAGCCTAATTGGAGGCTTTCACATTAGGTTCTGAAACACATTTTTTGGTCCCCTTGTGCCTTGTTTCCAAGATGGTAGCACCTGGAAAAACATGCAGCTTGATTTCTGTAATAGATATGAGCTCAGATAGTATGGGCTGCTTTACACCAGCCCCTTTGAAACGGGTGGCAGTTACTGCCAGAGTCCAAGTGGCTAAATCGCATGCTTGGAAATAGGAGTATATTCATCTGTTTGTGAAAATCACCAGGCATACACTGTTTCCACCAAACACACTGAAGAAACTCGCAAGCCTCCTGTTACCAGCAAGAAATAAAGCCAAAACTCAGCAAGAGCAATGCCAGATGATCACGGCTGTTTTCCCGAAGCCTCGATTTTGAGGGCTGTGTTACTATTTATTCTTCCCGGAGTCAGAAGCTTCTGCCAGACTGACGACAGTGTCTTCCACGAGACAGTGGCAGTTTCCACCCAATCCTGGTCCCCAAAGTGTCCAGTGCGTGTTCACTTTTCATCACAACTTGATCAATTACCCCCAGGAAACTTCATTTCACTTGCTACAATGAGAGTAATTAGAGCAGCCTTTGACCCTTTCTTCTCTACCCCACTTAGTTTACAGTGAGCTGTGAAATGTGATAAGTTAATTCTTAAATACATGCTTTTATGCCAAGAACAAATATCTCCTATTTGACTTGCTGTTCCCCCACAGGAATTTGGTATTGTTTATCTAAGAATTTGACATCCAGCAATTTCGTCAGATAAAATTGGGAAGAAATGTCCTCCAGATGACATAACTCTCTATCTGTGGAGGATTCAAAACTTGCCCCTTTATCTTTATATCTGTAGTAATAACTGGACCCCTTTCACTCCATATGGAAGGTAGAGTTTCATCCCCAGTTTGAACTAAAAGTGCTACAGGGCTAGAGGTATAGTCAGAATCCATTATAATAAAACGCACAAGCACCTAAAGGATCCGACTGGAAGTCAAACACTAAATTTTTCAGGTGCTTTGAAACATAACCTTTATATACTTGAGGGGGCATCATGAGCTAATTGAAAGCTATCTTGCATTAACCCCAAAGTATGAGTTTTCAGCCTTTTATTAACATGTTCATATAAACTAATAGGCAGTTAATATGTGCTGCAGAAAACCTGGGAAACAAGAGCTTAAAGAAGAAAACTAAAATTATTTTAATTCTAACTACAAAGATAACCACTCCCCAAATACCAGTTTCTTTCTTTTCAGTCTACCTTTTATACAATTATATAAACTTATATTTCACCAAAAAAACTACATCTTGTGCTATAAACAGTTTTAGCTTTTTTTTTCCACTTTACTTTTTACTATGAGCATCCCCACCCCCCATTCCCCAGCCCCGTCACTAAACATGTATCAAAAACATGATATCCCATGGCAGTAAAGATTTCACAGCCCATGAACTCTTTGGCATCTGGGTTACCTGCATTCACCTTGAAATGCAGTGTCCAAGCAGCATCATGTCCATGCCAGGACCCCTGAGTCACAAGAGGGAGAAACATAAATAAGAGAATTCATTGGCTTCCATTAAAAGGACTCCCTTCAGGCACCCCTGTCTTCCGGGCTTCAGCTGTGGTCTTCGGGTCTTCGTCTCTCTGTGCCTCCTTACCTCTGCTGGGCTTCATACCCAAGCAGGCACGCAGGCTCCCTCTATATGGAAACACCACATCACTAACATCGCCATGCCTGTACCCACTCACAAGCCGGTGAGACCAGAGAGGAGAAAGTGCGTTTCTCAGGGGTCCCCTGCAAGGCTCGTGGAGGTCTCCGGTTGGTCTCACGAGATCACATGCTCACCTCTGAGGATGGAGTACCCTGATTGGCCAAGTCTAAACCACGTCAGGGTCACGCACAGGGGTCAGCTCCCTGGAAGGGGCCCCCCAGGCAGGGAGGTTGTGAGAAAGTTTCCACTCTCTCGCCACTGCTTTTCTTTCCTTTTCTTAAAATTTGTCCTCACTAAGCATCAGCACCAGTTCAGTGTGTGATTCAATTCTTGCCTCATGGGCTTTCTTAAGATAAATGTGCTCAGTACATTTAGGAACAGTTATATTCCCTGAACTCAGAAGAAAAACTAATCCCAGACTCATTTCATGAGAATGCCAGCTATCTTTGCATGGCCTAGCCTTGGGTCTGCCATTAAGATTATCAGCCAGTCACGCAGCTATCAAGTGACTGTAGCTTGGTTGTAGGGTGTTGAATGGAAGCTAATCATACAATAACTTTGAAGGAGAATCAAGATCCAGAATTACAGATGCACTTTATTTAGTGCTGTTGCTGCTGCTGCTGCTAAGTCACTTCAGTCGTGTCCGACTCTGTGGACCCCATAGACGGCAGCCCACCAGGCTCTACCGTCCCTGGGATTCTCCAGGCAAGAACACTGGAGTGGGTTGCCATTTCCTCCTCCAATGCATGAAAGTGAAAAGTGAAAATGAAGTCGCTCAGTCGTGTCCAACTCTTAGCGACCCCATGGACTGCAGCCCACCAGGCTTCTCCATCCATAGGATTTTCCAGGCAAGAGTACTGGAGTGGGCTGCCATTGCCTTCTCCATTATTTACTGCGGCCAGCATCATTACCGATCCACCGTAGGGCCATCCTTCTCAGAAGACCAGGTACGGTTTCCCATGGCTTCTCAGCCAGCACAACAGAGAAGGCACATCTTGGAATCAACTGTGGCAAGCGTGCTTGATACAGTGCGGCCCCCAGTCTCAATAGTGCTGAGAAATCGTTTTCTTATTCCTGTAGGGGTAGCTCTTTTTGCTATATTTGACCAAGAAAGATTGACAAAAGCTATACGTGGAATGGTTTCAGAGAGGCTGTGTGCTATCTTACTGCAAGTTAAAACATGCAAATTCTACTGCAGGTTGAGATACCTTCAAGGGAATGGTCGTCGGCATAGGGACTCAAGCTCAGCGGTGTTTGAGAGAAGTCCTCTGACTTTGTGAAGGCCACCTCCAGAGTGCGGTCTTAGGAGGATCGGTCAGTCGCCCTAAGAAGGCCAGCTGGAGGACAGCGCTGCTGGTGGTGTACTGTGTTAACCAACTGAGTCTGCGTGGCTCTTACTAGACTGTGGGCTTTTCCTAGTGTCCACGGAACGTCCTATAGCAGACCTCGCACTCACCACTTCACACCCTCTTGGCCTCAGTTCACAGCTCTGGAAAAGAGTTTCACAAGTTTCAGGCTACTCTCCACTGACAGTGCATGTATCAAGCCTGCACCAAGCCCCTGTCTTCCTGCCTGGGAGGGGCCTTCACTCCCCAGGAGGCGGGGCAGGGTGCCTGCCCGACATCCACGTATGTGCAACCCAGCAGTGCGCAAGCAGTTGCGCTGTGAGGGTAACTCCCAACCGCAGCAGCGCATGAGCCCTCTGCTGCTGTACACTCTCCACAGGATGCCGGCAGAGTAGATACCGGCCATTCTCACTGGTGACCCTCTCACTAACGTGTCCTTATACTGGCTTTACTCCCTCCCTCCATGTCTCATTCTTCTTGATCCCTCACTTCTGCCTTTTACGGTCACTTCCCAAATCCATCTACATGTAAACCTTTAGTCTCAGTATATCAAGGGAAACGCAGGCTGAGAAAACCACTGCACACCAACTACTTAGCATAGAAACTGGCTAGATCGGGTATACAATAAGTATTTTTAAGTCAACAAATAAGCCAAGTATAAATAAATTAAAATTATTATAAAAACTAAGAGGTAGAAGAAGAAGACAAGAAAAATGAGACCACTAATACAGAAAATACAAGAAAATACGGGGCATCCCAAGGGCTGCTAGTGGTAAAGAACCCACAGGGGAGGTAGGAGATGTGAGTTTGATCTCTGTGTTGAGAAGATCCCCTGGGGAGTATGGCAACCCATTCCAGTATTCTTGCTTGGAGAATCCCCGTGGACATAGGAGGTTAATGGGCTGCAGTCCATAGCATCGCAAACAGTCGGGCAGGACTGAAGCAACTTAGCACACACGCACAAGAAAGTTCAGTATTGCTTAAACCTACCAACTCAGCAGAGACCCTCCTTATGCCATATTGGTGGACTCAAAAATGCGCTTTCTCTGTAAGTAGGTGAACTTTCACCAAGACCTATCTGTTTAACCCTTCCTCCCTCAGCTTGAGAAAGCTTGGGATGGTGGGAAAAGAAATGAGAGCTGTCAAGACACCCAGCTGGGCCTGACTATCCAGGTTTGCCACTGCTTCCTACCAACAGAACTTTCCATATTCTTCAAGGTCAGTTCAAGCCTGTCTGGGCTTCCCCAATAGCTCAGCAGGTAAAGAATCTGCCTGCAATACAGGAAATTCAGAAGACACGGGTTCAATCCCTGGATTGGGAAGATGCCCTAGAGAAGAACACAATACCCGCTCCAGTACTCTTGCCTGAAAAAAAATCCCATGAACAGAGGACCCTGGCAGGCTACAGTCTCTGGGGTCACAAAGAGTTGGACACAATTGAGTATCAACTCATGCAATGGGAACATGAGTATTGTCTTATAGAATTGTTGTAAAGATTAAAAAATAGGTCCTCAAAAATATTGATTTCCTTTCCCTATATTCTCTGTCCTCCTTTGCTCCCTTCTTTGGTGACACGTATACGTTTTCTTTGAGAACTTGTTTCTAAACTTGTGGTCCATGGCTCTGAGCTGAGAGCTTGGTGCAACAAGCTTCTGACTCCATTTATTTATCTTTACAGTTTCTGCACTTGCAGTACACCAGCCAGCTGTCCCAACACTTGAAAGACAATCTTCCCCAGGTACAGATCTTTATAATTACTTTAAAAAAACCTTTCGAAGGCATTTTGGTCCAGGGGGTTGCCCCCTAGGGGCACCACAGTGTCATGGGCCCAAATGAGAGGCACGTGTGCGCCCATGGGTGTCCTGTGAGCCTGCCGCTCTCCACCCTTCTCTGGCCGATAGTGCCTTTTGTCTGCCTGTGCTCCTCTCAAAGGTCAGACCCTTGTGAAAAATACTTGCTCTATTAATCATCTTGGAAGACTGCTCCAGACACATTTTCAGAAGGGATGCAGTAAGTTTTGTCTGCACTGTGCACCCTGGGAAAAGCGTTTCTCCTTGAAAAGCAATCTTGCCTGCAGCCAAGTCTTTTTTTTATTCCCTTACTTTTTAAAAAGTAATGAAATTATTGCGTGTTCTTAAGGTGTCAGGAGGCACCGCCACCGCTTTGGTATGGGCATGTTTGTGTACTCAGGAGATGTGTGCCCAATTAGAGGGCTGTACATGAATGCTGGTGTTGGCGAATGACCTACAGCCAGCTGCTGCTCAGTCTTTTGGGGGAACAGTGGAAGGTTTAACCATTATTTTGCACAGACTTGTTCAGTCAGGGACAGAGTGGTATGAGGATAGCTACATGCCCAGAGCTAATGAAAGATGAGCCAGTGATTAGACTGGCTCGCAACCTGGGTAATAATTTTTATGCTCACAATTAGATCATGGAATTAAACAGGAGACTGATTCCCCCACTGTACTGCATAGCAGGGGTCAGGATACATGACGTTCTATTCCCTTTTTTTTTTCATCTGAACCTTACAGCTTTAGATCTTCAAAGGGAGAGGTACTTTCACCAGTCATTTGAATGGAAGCAGGTTTTTCATCTTTCTGTCTTGTTCAGTAAGGGGTCACTTCATGTGTGCAAAGAAGTGAGCACAGAAGAGAGAAATTCCTGGGCTTGCTTCTGTCTCATGTAGGATTTTCATCTTTTGCCTTTTCCA
>SJYC01142085.1:0-13003 GCA_006408675.1 Madoqua kirkii
TACTGGAGTGGGCTGCCATTGCCTTCTCCATTATTTACTGCGGCCAGCATCATTACCGATCCACCGTAGGGCCATCCTTCTCAGAAGACCAGGTACGGTTTCCCATGGCTTCTCAGCCAGCACAACAGAGAAGGCACATCTTGGAATCAACTGTGGCAAGCGTGCTTGATACAGTGCGGCCCCCAGTCTCAATAGTGCTGAGAAATCGTTTTCTTATTCCTGTAGGGGTAGCTCTTTTTGCTATATTTGACCAAGAAAGATTGACAAAAGCTATACGTGGAAGGTTTCAGAGAGGCTGTGTGCTATCTTACTGCAAGTTAAAACATGCAAATTCTACTGCAGGTTGAGATACCTTCAAGGGAATGGTCGTTGGCATAGGGACTCAAGCTCAGCGGTGTTTGAGAGAAGTCCTCTGACTTTGTGAAGGCCACCTCCAGAGTGCAGTCTTAGGAGGATCGGTCAGTCGCCCTAAGAAGGCCAGCTGGAGGACAGCGCTGCTGGTGGTGTACTGTGTTAACCAACTGAGTCTGCGTGGCTCTTACTAGACTGTGGGCTTTTCCTAGTGTCCACGGAACGTCCTATAGCAGACCTCGCACTCACCACTTCACACCCTCTTGGCCTCAGTTCACAGCTCTGGAAAAGAGTTTCACAAGTTTCAGGCTACTCTCCACTGACAGTGCATGTATCAAGCCTGCACCAAGCCCCTGTCTTCCTGCCTGGGAGGGGCCTTCACTCCCCAGGAGGCGGGGCAGGGTGCCTGCCCGACATCCACGTATGTGCAACCCAGCAGTGCGCAAGCAGTTGCGCTGTGAGGGTAACTCCCAACCGCAGCAGCGCATGAGCCCTCTGCTGCTGTACACTCTCCACAGGATGCCGGCAGAGTAGATACCAGCCATTCTCACTGGTGACCCTCTCACTAACGTGTCCTTATACTGGCTTTACTCCCTCCCTCCATGTCTCATTCTTCTTGATCCCTCACTTCTGCCTTTTACGGTCACTTCCCAAATCCATCTACATGTAAACCTTTAGTCTCAGTATATCAAGGGAAACGCAGGCTGAGAAAACCACTGCACACCAACTACTTAGCATAGAAACTGGCTAGATCGGGTATACAATAAGTATTTTTAAGTCAACAAATAAGCCAAGTATAAATAAATTAAAATTATTATAAAAACTAAGAGGTAGAAGAAGAAGACAAGAAAAATGAGACCACTAATACAGAAAATACAAGAAAATACGGGGCATCCCAAGGGCTGCTAGTGGTAAAGAACCCACAGGGGAGGTAGGAGATGTGAGTTTGATCTTGTGTTGAGAAGATCCCCTGGGGAGTATGGCAACCCATTCCAGTATTCTTGCTTGGAGAATCCCCGTGGACATAGGAGGTTAATGGGCTGCAGTCCATAGCATCGCAAACAGTCGGGCAGGACTGAAGCAACTTAGCACACACGCACAAGAAAGTTCAGTATTGCTTAAACCTACCAACTCAGCAGAGACCCTCCTTATGCCATATTGGTGGACTCAAAAATGCGCTTTCTCTGTAAGTAGGTGAACTTTCACCAAGACCTATCTGTTTAACCCTTCCTCCCTCAGCTTGAGAAAGCTTGGGATGGTGGGAAAAGAAATGAGAGCTGTCAAGACACCCAGCTGGGCCTGACTATCCAGGTTTGCCACTGCTTCCTACCAACAGAACTTTCCATATTCTTCAAGGTCAGTTCAAGCCTGTCTGGGCTTCCCCAATAGCTCAGCAGGTAAAGAATCTGCCTGCAATACAGGAAATTCAGAAGACACGGGTTCAATCCCTGGATTGGGAAGATGCCCTAGAGAAGAACACAATACCCGCTCCAGTACTCTTGCCTGAAAAAAAATCCCATGAACAGAGGACCCTGGCAGGCTACAGTCTCTGGGGTCACAAAGAGTTGGACACAATTGAGTATCAACTCATGCAATGGGAACATGAGTATTGTCTTATAGAATTGTTGTAAAGATTAAAAAATAGGTCCTCAAAAATATTGATTTCCTTTCCCTATATTCTCTGTCCTCCTTTGCTCCCTTCTTTGGTGACACGTATACGTTTTCTTTGAGAACTTGTTTCTAAACTTGTGGTCCATGGCTCTGAGCTGAGAGCTTGGTGCAACAAGCTTCTGACTCCATTTATTTATCTTTACAGTTTCTGCACTTGCAGTACACCAGCCAGCTGTCCCAACACTTGAAAGACAATCTTCCCCAGGTACAGATCTTTATAATTACTTTAAAAAAACCTTTCGAAGGCATTTTGGTCCAGGGGGTTGCCCCCTAGGGGCACCACAGTGTCATGGGCCCAAATGAGGGCACGTGTGCGCCCATGGGTGTCCTGTGAGCCTGCCGCTCTCCACCCTTCTCTGGCCGATAGTGCCTTTTGTCTGCCTGTGCTCCTCTCAAAGGTCAGACCCTTGTGAAAAATACTTGCTCTATTAATCATCTTGGAAGACTGCTCCAGACACATTTTCAGAAGGGATGCAGTAAGTTTTGTCTGCACTGTGCACCCTGGGAAAAGCGTTTCTCCTTGAAAAGCAATCTTGCCTGCAGCCAAGTCTTTTTTTTATTCCCTTACTTTTTAAAAAGTAATGAAATTATTGCGTGTTCTTAAGGTGTCAGGAGGCACCGCCACCGCTTTGGTATGGGCATGTTTGTGTACTCAGGAGATGTGTGCCCAATTAGAGGGCTGTACATGAATGCTGGTGTTGGCGAATGACCTACAGCCAGCTGCTGCTCAGTCTTTTGGGGGAACAGTGGAAGGTTTAACCATTATTTTGCACAGACTTGTTCAGTCAGGGACAGAGTGGTATGAGGATAGCTACATGCCCAGAGCTAATGAAAGATGAGCCAGTGATTAGACTGGCTCGCAACCTGGGTAATAATTTTTATGCTCACAATTAGATCATGGAATTAAACAGGAGACTGATTCCCCCACTGTACTGCATAGCAGGGGTCAGGATACATGACGTTCTATTCCCTTTTTTTTTTCATCTGAACCTTACAGCTTTAGATCTTCAAAGGGAGAGGTACTTTCACCAGTCATTTGAATGGAAGCAGGTTTTTCATCTTTCTGTCTTGTTCAGTAAGGGGTCACTTCATGTGTGCAAAGAAGTGAGCACAGAAGAGAGAAATTCCTGGGCTTGCTTCTGTCTCATGTAGGATTTTCATCTTTTGCCTTTTCCACTTGTGTGGAAACTTTTCCTAGTCACTACATGATCTCATATTCTATTCCACACAGCCAGTCTTGGTAGTAATGAGAACAAAACCTTGACAAATGTACCATTTGTTCATTAAGCCTCCCATCTTGTAAGGGTCAGCTTTTCAGCAAAATCAGATAATACTTATTCTATTTCAGATATAGTTTAACAACTCTGCATTCTGAATGAAAGCAGGATTGATTTCTATGGTAATTCTCAATTGAGATGAGAAATAACTAATTAACAATGTCTCACTGAGACTCCTCCCAAACGCCATGCCAAAGGAGGTAGACAGCCATATTCCGTAAAACCTATTTAACACCTTGGACTGCTTCCCAGTGGGATCAGACCAGACAAGAAGAACAAGGCAGGCTGCTTAGGAGACAGTCTGGGGATTTTTGTGAATGACATTTGAAATAGATAGATACGCCGCCCCCTATCCCCCTCAGATTCTTGCTCCTGCGCATATGTAGGACTTACAACTGAGTCATAGCTTTCAGGAATGAATGTAGGTGTCATAGTCAGTGACCTGTGGTCATAAATAGCTTGCTTCAAAAGTACCCCAGGCACACTTGAGCCCAGACAGTCCCTTGAATGACTTAACTCCAAGCCCACTTCAAGAGCCTCTTTTTATTGTCCACACCCCCTTTCACTATTATGGCCTTGCATAATTCCCACAATCTCCTGGAAGATTTTCAGTGAAGAACCATCTTTGAACAAGAGCACTAAGAACTGGGAAGTGGACACCAACTTGCAACTGCAGTATCCTGAAAATAGTCCCAACACATTTCCCAGACCTAACCACTTAGGGTAATTTGGAGTCAACAGCTAGCTGTCATGCAACAGACAGGGAGCATCCGCCGAGGGCCAGACACTTGATTAGGTTCCTACTGAGAGAAACATGGAAGCGAACAAGCCTTCACTCTGCCCAGGAGCAGAGCTCAGGGACAGGAAATGTCAACAGTCTTTCTCACCACAATGACGCTCAAACAACTATCTCAAGAGAACTGGAGAAGGTGCCACACAAGAACTGGTCTTCCAGAGGGAAGGGGAGTTGGTCTGTTAGAGAAGAGAGAGTATACCCATACCAAGAAGAACATTTCTATGGTCAAAAGCATGGAAGTGTGAAAGACCATGGCATGTAGAGAGTACTGTGTACAGGAGAGTGCATCAGGGATGGATGGATCAGGGCACAAAATGCATTTGTTGGGCAGTTGCAGAAGCCTTAGAACTTTCTGAACTAGATATACGAGGGGAGATTTATTATGAGGAGGCACAAAAAGTTTACAGATCTCAAGGGCAAGAGATACTGCTAGACTTAGGAATAGAAACACTGCCAGGAGCTAGAGCTGGAGTCATTCTCTCTCCCCTTTTCTTATCTGGGCCATGAGGTTCCTTATTTCTGCAGATGGACGGCTCTGAATTGATCATTCCTCTGTCGAATAGGAACTGATACTCTTCTCCACGCTCAGCGTGCTCACATGCAGTAGGAAGTAGATCAGGGCTGGCTTCATGGGAACAGACACAGGCAGTCAAATGGCCCCCACATTAGGTTTAATGCACAGCTGTGGCTATCTTGTAATTCTGGATATTTTCACTGAGCTTATGTTTTGGAAGTGAAGTCCAATGGGATGATGGAGCATGGACATTGAGTAGAAGAGATGCCCAGAGTACTTTGCTTTCTCATTCACATATAGCATTTGGAACACCCCATGGGCACACAATTTGGCTCACAAAACATGGGCATTCAAGCAGGCTCAAAGCAAGTAGAAGGAAAGTATGTTACCGCTGCTACTAAGTAAGGTGGGGGTGAGGGAGGTGCTGACATTCTAGAGGCCATGCTTTCCATTTGTCTTTGAACCAGAACA
Organism: Madoqua kirkii; assembly: GCA_006408675.1. Classification (NCBI taxonomy): domain Eukaryota; kingdom Metazoa; phylum Chordata; class Mammalia; order Artiodactyla; family Bovidae; genus Madoqua; species Madoqua kirkii. The sequence continues at coordinate 5,081 of SJYC01142085.1, forward strand.
AGGACCAAGGAATCCTTTCACATTCTTTCTTATCCATCTTCTTTCCCTGGATTAGCCAGCTACTTCATGCTGAAATGATGCCATAGAAGGAAAGGGAAAGATAGGGGCAATATAGACTTCTTTTTCCTTTCAGTCCTTCCTTACTCATTAGTAGGCTGAAGGTGGAGAGCTTTGCTGGAATGCATCAAGAGGTGAAATAAAACTGGTGAGTTAGTTTTGTGCAACATTTGCTCTGTTCTGATAAGAATGACATACATAACAAGTATAAGCTATGAAATACGGATCATGTAATTTTCATGATTTGCATATGAGTAAATGCTCTTATACTTGCATTTAAAGCTAGCATTGTATAATACAAAGATGAACTGTAAAATCTGTACTAATAATTTACAATTTCAACTTTTTCCTTTTCTTAGAATGTCATTAAATTAGCAAATAAAAAGCACAATAGCAAGTTGAATGATCACTCAAGAAAGGAAAACATTTTATACCTTACTGCCTTCAACAGTATTCAATTCCTGCTCTTTGAACAAGGCACTCAACATACTCATTTTGTATCAGGCTCCACAAATTGTATAGCCAGCTCTGTTCTGGTGATGAGTGGGCAAACAAAATAGACAGGGTGCCTGTTGTCTATGGAGTGTATTTTCCACTGAAGAAAACAAGAGAAACTAAAATCAATAAGTAAATAAACAAGAAAAACCTCACTAGCTTATAACTGTTTGGAGGAAATAAGCAAGGTGACATGATTATCAAGGGAAGGGGCTCCTCTGTAGCTGGGGCAGTAGAGAAAGCCTCTTCAAGAAAATGTTCTTTCAGCTGAGGCCTGCCTGGAACAGGAGCAGTTGATGATGCTGACAGTGAAGCTGTCAGTGAACTGGAGCAGTGAAGTCTGCCTCCTCATTCTTAGACTCTGGTCCACACTCTACAGCCAGCCTGAACAAGCCTGCCCCTCTCACGGTTTTACAGATGATGGCCAGGTCTCCCCAGGAGTCTTCACTGTGTCTGTGCCCCTGGGTGAGCCTCCTCTGGACTTGTTGAAGGAAGTTCCAGAGACTCTTCTCATCAAGCTATCTAACGACCAGGACAAGTTGAAGGGAAAACATGAGTTGCACCTATTTTGGCCCAAGAGTTTGAGGAGCCTAGAAATGTAATCCCTGGAGGACAAATGCCCAATCCAGGAATTCCTTGGAGAGGCTACCTGGCCATGCCCTGCTTTTGTCAGTCATGCAGAGAAAGTCACATCAGAAGGGAGGATGATTTGAATGAGCCCAGATGTTTCACTTAAAACCATAACCAGGCCTGGCATTTCAGCAGGTTTTTTTTTTTTTTTTTCACTCTTTCTTTTCATGTCCTGTACATACTTGAAAGTGGTCTAAGGAGACAGCATGCCTTAAAAGAGGACAATTGCAAATGGCAGAAAATAGCAAACACGATAATAACTTGTCATGTCTAACAGAGTTACAGCCAAGGCAAGCTGTCTAGCCGTGAGCAGATGTGGACCAAGAGGGAAATTGCAGAGAGTTGAATGCGGCAGGCCTCAAAGCATTTTGGTCAAGGATTATAGAATACTACCCATGGTAGAACATATACAGTAAATATAAAATTTCAAGAAGGATTTAGAAATATGCAAGTTTTACTATGTGAGAGTTTAAAAGAGAGCGATTGAAATCTCAGTCAAAGGGGGTGAAGAGTTTTGCCAAGTGAAGTAGAATATGATTATGTAGAGGATTTGAAGCTAGGATTTTTTTTTTTTTTTTCAGAAAGTACACTGCACTTGGCAGCAGCTTCAATTCCAGTACACAGAAGTTAGCAAACTGATGACATAGCAGGGGATTCATCTAGGAGGCTAATTGCTTTGTCACCTTCTGCCAAGACCATCTGGAAATAAGCCCTTCTGTCTTATTTGTGCTGTTGTTGGAAAGAGATTGAGGTTGACCGTGAAAGAGTCAACAAGTAACAGGTGAATTTAGGCATTTGGGTATGGTATATTTTCACTAAATATTTGTAGAATGAACACAAGGACCCTAAGGGATGGGATGAGGAGGGGAGTTCAGGACGGGGGACACATGTACACCCATGGCTGATTCATGTCAGTGTATGGCAAAAATCACTACAATACTGTAAAGCAATTAGCCTCCAATTAAATAAATTTTTAAAAAGAGAGTCTAGAAGTTTAGGTCGGAGGACAGTCTTCTGGACTAGGCTATGGGCACGCTACATCTCGCAGTGGCATGGGTACAGATCCTTATACGTATGGATACATGCATGTGTAATTATCTGACCTATTCCAGCTATTGAGCCCTAACTACATGCCCGTGATGAGTTCGAGAAGTTTGGTCTACACCTGGAAAAGATGGGTTTGCTTGCCACTGGGGGCACCATCGTGGTGAAAAGGGAGAAGAGGCAGCCTGACACTTGATTGCAGCCAATAGCACAGGCTGGTGTGCCAGACCGCCACTGCCTCATCCCGCGAGGTCGGGGCCAGCACCCCTGCAGGCAAGTCTGCTGTGTGACATGATGCAGCAAGTGATTCCAGTTGTGAGTATTCTCCAAGCCAGTCCCCACAGACACCACCAGTTTATGAGATATTTGGGAGCAGTTAAAGCAGCGTGTGGCAGATACCATTTATTTTTATGCCATCAGATGGGGAAACTGGATGACGACATTTACTGAGCTGCTTCCTCAGATCAAAGACTTTTGGGAACTGAAGGACCGAGAAAGCCAATTTGTCCAAGTGCTTATTTACCCGATGGTGCTTTCTTACAGTTACGACAAAACACGCAAGTACGCTGAACCTGAAATGTCGAGAGAGAGAGAGAGAGAGAGAGAGAGAGAGGGATAAGCATCACTGTACTTTCCGAAGTTTGCTTATTTATGTTAAAACTCGTCAGATAACTTTTAAAGAAGGCAATCATTATGCAATAAAATTAAAAATTAATGTGAAGCCTTTTAGGATTATCAATGAAAACAGTGTTGCAACTTCAGACGCAGATTGTTAGCATTGTTGGATTAGAGTCACAACTTTAAGGAACAAAGATTTCCTCTGAAAAAGTAGCACAAGCTCCTTTTAGCAGCCTTTTGTAAATCTGAGGGCACAGCAGTTCCCTCCAACAACTTTGTGGATAAGCATGTGAATCCAAGAACTTATATTTCTATGACATGTCAAACTCTGGCAAATGTTTTGATTCCTCCGGGTTTATTAATATCTCTGATTTCTTCATTCTCCGGATAACCCAAGAAAGAGTCACCATCAACACCACAAACCTGGAGTGCATCCTGACTGAGGGTTGAAGATGATCATTAAGTTAGGTATCAGGATTCGAATCCTTATGCCATGTGGGAGACCAGGATTCGATCCTTGAGTTGGGAAGGTCCGCTTGTAAAAGACATGGCAACCCACTCCGGTATTCTTGCCTGGAGAATACCCCTGGACAGAAGAGCCTGGCAGGCTATAGTCCATGGGTTTGCAAGAGTCAGACACAACTTAGTGACTAATCCATCACCACCGTTTTGAACAGCTAATGAGTTTTACCATTGTTTTTATTACCTTTTACCTTTTGGAATTTCTAATCATGTGGCTGACTACCAAAAAAAGTTAGATTTTCTAGCTTTGGGTCATAACATATGTACAAGGTGAAACTTGCCTTAGACTTCCCTCCTCTGAGGCCACTTTGTGCTCCTTTTGGACAGGGAGTGAGATCCGTCTGTTTATCTTTAGCCTTGCTCTCCAGGAGACTGGCTCACACACTGGCAATGTGGTGTCTGTCCCCTTGCATTTCATGGAGGATTTCCCCCCGGCCCCAGGAGCTCCGTGGCCTTTGTGACTCGACGTTTATGATCAGTTCTCTTCCATGCTCTCTGGATCCAAGATACTGGGTAGTGACATAAATGGCGAGTCATTGGCTGGTTCTGAAAAGATTTCCAAGAATAACTGCCACAAAACTTTTTAAAGAAAACGATGACTTTTAAAGATCTAGAAATGTCCGTCAACTGAGGTCTAGAATAGAGACTACTGGTGGCCAAATCATCTCATAGGCATGTTTTGCTTGGCCAGGCTACTGTTGGCCTGCAGAGTGTTTAAGAAATATTTAATTAGTTCCCAACATTTGAAAAATCAGATGTCATGTAAAAAAACCCAGATTTCTGGCATCATCTGATTTGGTAGCCCAGAGTCTGCATACCCACCTGGCAATAATTGGCTACCCTTCTATAGCAGTCATCCCATCTGGTTGGGCCAAGCGCACCCCACTCATCAGTCCTTACCACTCCATGCCAGACCTTCTTCACTCAACTCCATAGCATGCCTGGCTCAGTAGGCTTTTGAGGTTGAGATCTTTACTTTAGAACTTCACTGTGCCTAGTATGCTGCTAAGAACTGTGGAGGAAATAGGAAAAGGATTAGCATTGTAAGATGGTTAGAGAAAACAAGAATACTAACAATAATAAAAAAAAAAAAATTATGGATCAGTTAAGGTCTCCATCGTGAGGTATCAAGCAGAGACATGACCCTTGACCTACACACAGCATGCACGTGTGTCCTGTCTATAGAAGTGATGATGAGAAAGACCCAGCCCTGCAGGAGACCAGTTGAAGAACTCGACAGTTTGTCCCATTAGGTCATGAAGGTGCCTCCAGTGTGGACTTCAGAGATTCATCCATGTATTTATCTACTGTTTCATTTGTCAGCAAATATCTATAAACTGATGGGGAGGCCCCAGAAGTCCACCACTCAGCCCTCTCTCCAGGGAAATTTCCTGGGGACCTTGGTGGATGACAGTCACACACTGTGTCTTTGGATTCACCGTGGCTCCAACCTCCCAGAGACCACTTTCTGCCATGATCTGAGCTTGGTGGGGTTCTGTATTGAAACCATTCCTGCCCAATATGGAATTTCTCCAGGGAGCAACCTTGTGTGGGCCTCACCTTCAGTCTGGCCAAAACTTGCTCAGAACTGCACCGTGGTCTGAGGCTCTTCCTACCCAATCTCCCTTCCTTCCCTCTCTCCTTTCACTAGCCTCCTGTCTGACCTGTGACACAGTCTGAAACCTCTCCCAGCCTTCTCTCAGCTTCCTCTATGTTATCCTTCATAGGTGTTTCCACTAATATGTTGCTTGGGTATCTAATCCTCGGCCTCTGCTTCTCAAAGAACTCGCAGTTGTATGTCAGGCACTGTGCAATAAAGTGAGGGTACATACACCACAAGGAGCAGGAACAAGTTATTAAACTAGGGAAAGGCTAGAGCGTGGCTTTCAGATTTACTGGGTGGTCAGGAAGGTCTTTCTAAGGAGACAATGCTTAGGTAAAGGTAAAGTCGCTCAGCCGTGTCCGACTCTTTGCGACCCCATGGGCTATAGCCTACCAGGCTCCTCTGTCCATGGGATTTTCCAGGCAATAGCACTGGAGTGGATTGCCATTTCCTTCTCCAGGGGATCTTCCCGACCCAGGGATTGAACCCGGGTCTCCCACATTGTAGACTGAGCCACCAGGGAAATATAATGCTTAAGCTGACATTTAAATAATAAGAAGGGGTGCATGGCTGTGCACTCAGTTGTGTCTGACTGTTTGTGACCCCATGGACTGTAGCCCACCAGGCTTCTCAGTTCATGGGATTTTTCAGGCAAGAATACTGGAGTGGGTTGCCATTTCTTCCAAGAGGGAATAAGAAGGAGATGGATAGTCAAATGAAAGTCTTAGGAGGGAACATTCCAGGTGGAGGGAAGAGCAAGTACAAAGGGTGGAGACAAGAACATCTTTGGTATGTTTGAGAAGAGATAAAAGGTCAGTGTGGTTGAACAGTCATCAAAGCAGGAAAGAATGGAGTGAGCAAAAATGTCAGAGAACTAGGGAGGAGCCTGATTGCTTTGGGATTGTCAGTAACAGTAAGCAGTTTAGAGCAGGTCAGGGAGATTATCCTCTATCTCCAAGGACAGGTGGAGCTCTGTTAGGTCAAGACAGAACTCTAAATGCTTGTGTCTCCTGCTAAATGTCACAATGAAAAGACAGAGGTTTTAAGCAGACTACAAATATAGAGCTTTTGGTTGTACTTATATCATGCAGGCCTTGTGGGCCATCCTGAGAAACTCGGTACTACACAAATGTTACATCTGTAGGGAATGCTGGGTTCCAAGCTGTGTGTGTGTGTGTGAGAGTGACAGGGTGAAAACAGCCATTGTCTAAGCTGAACCTCATTCCTATGTGCTTTCAGAGTTCAGAGAAGGCATGAAGGGCTGTGAATTACCGTAAGGGTGGCTCAGATGGTAAAGCGTCTGTCTACAATGTGGGAGACCTGGGTTCGATCCCTGGGTCGGGAAGATCCCCTGGAGAAGGAAATGGCAATCCACTCCAGTACTATTGCCTGGAAAATAACATGGACAGAGGAGCCTGGTAGGCTATAGTCCATGGGGTCGCAAAGAGTCAGACACGACTGAGCGACTTCACTTTCAAAGAGTACTTCTTGGAGAAATGGGAAATCAGCTTATTGAAATCATGTTGCCTGCTAAGAAAAAGGAAAAACGCTAAGAAAAAGGAAAAACGCCACAGCGTTTGTCTTGCTAAAGCTGGCTGACTGGATTTCCATTTAAGAAAATAAGGAGCCAACAACTCCTATTGTGAACATGCCAGCACTTTACAACTGCCCACTAACAAGTCCACAGAAGCTCCTGAACAGATGCTAGAATGCAATGACATTGGAAAGGGACTTTGTGCCCAGGTCTAGACAGAAGATGTGCAACTTGTTTGGAGAATATTCCTTGAATGCCAGCTTCAAGAGTCCATGCTTCAGGCATAAGCTACTGCTCTTGGACTGGAAGTTCCTGAGAATGTGTTTTGACCAGAGGACCCTTGAGGCTATTGTTACTTTCTGCTCTACCTGGTTTGAATTCTTCAAGAGGCTTTGGATTTTTCTGTTTTGTTTTTAATGTTGCCCTCCCACTCTTTCAGGGGGAGGACAATGAGAAACATATCTGTGATAGTTCACTAGTCCTTTCCTTTGGAGAGTAACAGGACAGTTACATGCAGTAGGAAAGTTTCCTGATGGTTTCCCATTGTCCAAGGAGCTCAACTTCTCTAAATAGGTCTCAATATGTTCATCATTCAGCCCTTGTCATGGCTGGGTCAACATGATGGCAAACAACTGACCTGAGCATTGAGAAATCCAGCTGCTATCTCATAAGGCCTAAGAGAATGCCACCTATTTGAAATACTTGTTGTTGTTGTTTTTTAAATTTCCATCTGAATATTTTTAAATCAACTTTTTGTTGAAACTTGTGCATTTATAAATTTTAAATAAGTAATCAATAAATTTTCAAAAAGTGAATATAATTGTATACCCACAGCAGATCAACAACCAGACATTATCAGTATCCCGAGTCCTCCTGTTGCTTCCTTCCTGAAGAAGGCAATCTACTATCCTGGATTCTAACCCAGATAGGTTAACTTTTCTTGTTTTGTATTTTACATATTAATAAATTGAATCTTACTATATGCACTCCTGATCGCAAGGAAAAAGTCTTTAGTATTTCACCATTGAATATACCATTTTTATATGTCAGATTAAGAAAGTTCTCTCCTATTTCCACTTTGCTATAAATTTTCATCATGAATAGATATTGAATTTTGCCAAACGCTTTCTTTTATTCTGTTGAAGTGGTTTGCTTTTTTAATGTTTTTCTTCTGTTAACATAGTGAATTATGTTAGTTGATTTTTCTAATGTGAAAATCTTCCAAAACCAAAGTAAAGTCTATTAGCTATATTGTATTATTCTTTTTATATATCACTGGTTTCAATTTTCTGACATTTTGCTTAAAAGTTTCTGCATTCATGTTTATGAAAGAGCTGACTTGCAATCTGAGTAGCAAATTTCATTTTTAAATAGATCTTTATACTGCTCAGAGATTTAATTCTATTTTTAGTTGAAGTAA
>SJYC01142086.1:0-26890 GCA_006408675.1 Madoqua kirkii
TTTTGGTTTTGCTGATTTTCTCTATTGTATGTATGTGGTTTTTTAACATTTGTCATTTTATTATTTATTTCCATTTACTGAAAGTTTAAATAACTCATTTCCTGACTTTCTTCATTTTTTCCATTTAGAGATATAAATTATCCTCCCTCTACGTAGATGACTGCATGCCACAAGTTTTGATATGTCATATCTTCATCATATCCAGTTCAAAATATTTTAATTTTCAATGTGATTTCTACTTTGATACGTGATTGTCTATAAGTTTATTTTTTTCAATCTCCTGGTAGTTAACTTTTTCTAATCATGTTTTGTTGCTGTTTTTTCTTGATTCCACTGTGGTCAAAGGGTCTATTTGAATTCTAAGTAATTTCAGTCATTTAAAATTGATCAATTCTGGCTTAATGGCCTAACATATGGTTAATTTTTACACCAGTACATTGTTAATTATGTATACCTAGAAAACTGTTATTTTGGGGTGTAATGTTTCATATTTATCAAATAATATAAGCTTGTTAAGTTCAGAATTTTTATATCATTTTGAGTTTTTTGGTTGCTCATTCTATCAGCTCTTGACACAGGTACATCATAATTTCTTACTATGATTATCTATTTTAAGATTAATTCTGCCAATTTAAAAATACTTTGAAGATTTGTGGGGTTCAGTCAAATATAAGGATATACTGTCTTTGAAATGGAAAGACCTCTTCATTATTAGAAAATGCTTCTAAAAAAATCCAACTGACTCTCCTTTTTAAAATAAATTCTAATTTTCTTTATGCATATATATCTATAGATTGTCTGTTTAGATAGATGTATATGATGTGATAGATATAGATAACCATATGCATATCATATATACAGAGAGAGTTGATAGATGGCCTATCTCTGTCTCTCTATTTTTTTTTTCCCATCTGTTTCTCTGAGACTCTGATACACAAGCATTTCATGTAGCCCTGAAACTCAGCAAATATTCTGGAGGAAAAGTGATCATGTGTTTGAAGTTTCTGATTTTCAATTTGTTATTCTAGTCTTGTAAGACCACTAAAATCTTTGTTTATTCCTCTTTGGCTCAGCAAAAATTTGCTACCATATATTTTCATGACTTCCTATCTCTTCATAGGCAACTTCCAGTATTTGTAATGTCAACTTTGCTTAGCTAATAACTTAATTTCAAAACTAGCATCTCAGATTATTTTTGTAGTATCTTTTGCATAACTACTCATCAATATATCCACTTCACAAATATTTGTTGAGCTTCTGTCATATCACAAAACTGAACTTACTGCTGTAAATGAGTTTTTTTTTGTTTGTTTGTTTCCAGAAAGGCAGTTAAACCTCAATACATAGAGCCATGATTGGTGATAACGTTTTTACTTGAACACTTTGAAATGAGATAAAGGTAACATAAAATACATGTCAGTATAAAATAATCAGTTTCCTTTTTCTTTGGAAAGACTCCTCTTTTTTAAGATCAGGACCTTAATATTTTCAAAGCTAAATGTCTTTTCTTACTTCTCCTTTCAGAAATCAGATGGTAGGTTTCAACAGCTTCAACAACCAAAATAGCCTGACACATTTAAAAATCATATTTTTAAGTTTCAGAGAGCTGTGGAAGTAACAAGGGCTAGATGAACTAAAATGAAGAGAATAGAAAACATTTCCTAAAGGGCCTGGGAGCATTTGTTGATTGTGGGTGTGACCTCATGGTGGTCTTCCCCTGGGAAGTGAATTCTCTCTCTATCCTTCATTTCTGTATTTTTAAATATCTGCTAGTCACTATCAATTTCAAAGAAAAAACTTGCTGAAAGAGAAGAAAAGGAAAATTAAAATTTTGTTTTTGTATTACAGCAACATAGTAGCTCTGATAAATTTTTGGTGGGAGAGAGTTCAAAAGTTGTGGTTAAACTGAGTTTTAAGAAGTTGTCTATTGATTTTCTTTACCCATGTTAATTGTACTTTGCCTAATTATGAATCACTCACAGTAGCAAAAAAAAAAAATAGTGTGAGACATAATTGCAAATAATGAGTATGCATTTTGTGTCTTCCATGGGCTATTTGTCATTTTATTAAATCTTAACAAGGATCTATTAAGGTAGGTGTCATTACCCCTGTGTTATTGAACACATTTGAGGAAACTGAGGCTCAGAAAGGTAATGTGACTTGAACAAAGTCAAAGAATAAATGGCAGAGTCTGTTTTAATCCCAGGTGCCAAGATTTTGAGTCCGGTGGTTTTCCCACTACACCAGTGCTGTCTTAATATTCTGCTTTGGTTTCATATTAATTGTACTGTTGGTCATGGTAAGAATACTAATGAATACAATTACCAATGATTTAGTAAGGGAACAATTTTAAAAGCTGAAGTTTATTAGAAATGGCCAATTTAGTTTTATAAGGGATAGGTCATACTGAAATAAGTGACTGAGTTTTTCTAGGATATAATTTCCATGGTGACCATGGAAAGATTGACATTATGTTCTTGGAATTCCAAAAAGGTTTTGGTAACATCTCAGAGATCATTAGCTCAGATCTTGGACTGAGGGTAAAGTACCTTAGTAGACAGAAACCAGGCTCAAAACAGCAACTGAAAGAATGGATTTTTCTAGCTGGAAAGAAGTAGTAAGTAGGGCACCCTGAGGTGAGACTGGACGTTCTTTTTCGTAATTTGTAGAGATATTTACAACTATAAATATGATGTCCCTGATGTGTTGACAATATACAAATCAAGGGAAAATTCATCTCCTCTGCTGCTGTTGAGTTGCTTCATTCACGTCTGACTCTGCGACCCCATGGACTGCAGCCCACCAGGCTCCTCTGTCCATGAACTTCTCCAGCAAGAATACTAGAGTGGGTTGCCATGCCCTCCTCCAGGGGATCTTCCTGACCCAGGGACTGAACCCAGGTCTCCTTCATTGCAGGCAAAGTCTTTACCACTGAGCCACCAAGGAAGACCCGAAAGTCATCTAGCCAAATTCAAAAAGAATATGTTCAATTTAGTATACCCCAAATGATTATTACAATTAATCTAACTCCTTTTTAAGGAGATAATGGGCTACTTGGCTAGATATCTGGATGTGGAGACCCAACTCAGAATAGTCCCCAAAGAAAGAAAGTACACAAAGCACTCTCAAGTCGATTGTGGGTTTTTGTGGGGCTTTTTTGGTAGTAAGAAAGTGAAAGTGAAGTCACTCAGTCATGTCCAACTGTTTGCAACCCCATGGACTGTAGCCCATCAGGCTCCTCCGTCCATGGGATTCTCCAGGCAAGAATACTGGAGTGGGTTGCCATTTCCTTCTCCAGGGGATCTTCCCAACCCAGGAATTGAACTCGGGTCTCCCGCATTGTAGGCAGATGCTTTACCCTGTATAAATAATAAGTATATAAGAAATAAAAAGAGTATAGTCAGAAATTAATAGGAATATATGCAACTCAGACTCAAAAGAAACACTTAATTGTCCTCTGTGAGTGCTTAGTCACTCAGTCAAGTCCGACTCTTGCGGCCCCCTAGACTGTAGCCTGCCGGGCTCCATGGGACTCTCCAGGCAAGAACACTGGAGTGGACTGCATTTCCTTCTCCAAAGGATCTTTCTGACCCAGGAATCGAACCTAGGTCTCTTGTATTGCAGGCAGACTCTTTACTGACTGAGCTATGAGGGAAGCCCTCTACCTTTCTTTAATTGTTTTTTCTTTTTCTTTTTCCCCTTAACCTAAGGCTTCATTCAGTACTTTTCTCTCTCATTGGAGCCTTTGACAATTTTTTCTCACCAAAAGTTAAAAAAAAAAAAACAAAAACACAGAATAGCCTTCCAGAACAGAGAGAAAAATATCTTTTCTAAAACATTACACAGGCTGTCTGAGAGTCAAAGCAATTCCTCTGTGTGTGTGTCTGTTTCTGTTTGAATATTTGTGTCTGTGATTCAATATTATACATTACAAATGATCACCACAATAAGTCTACTAACCATCTGTCACCTTACAAAATTTTTATAATACTTTTGGCTGTATTTCCTATGCTAAACATTATCCTCCTGAGTTTTTTATTTTAGAAATGGAAGTTCATATCTCTTATTCTCCCTCACTTGCTTCATTCAGTCCTCTCTCCTACACCTATTTTCTGTGTATATGTGCAGTTTGTTCTTTTTATAAATGAGCATGTTCCTCTTTTGTTTGTTATTTGTTTTGGTTTTTAGATTCCACATATAAGTGGAATCATATACTCCTTGTCTTTCCCTGTCTGACTTATTTCACTTAGCATAGTACCCTCTGTTTTATTGTTATTGTTGTTGATGTTCAGGCACTAAGTCATTTCTGAGTCTTGTGACCCCATGGACTGTAGCATGCCAGGCTTCTCTGTCCTCCACTGCATCCTGGAGTTTGCTCAGATTCACGTCCACTGAGTCGGTGATGCTATCTAACCATCTCTTTCTCTGCCACTCCTTCTCCTTTTGCCTTCAATCTTTCCCAGCATCAGGATCTTTTCTAATGAGTTGGCTCGTCACATCAGGTGACCAAATTATTCAGCTTCAGCAAGTCTTTCCAATGTATAATTCAGAGTTGATTTCCTTTAGGATTGACTAGTTTGATCTCCTTGCAGTCTAAGGGAATCTCAAGAGTCTTCTCCAGTACTGCAGTTTGAAAGCATCAATTCTTCCACAGTCAGCCTTGGTCAACTCTCACATATACACTTGACTACTGGAAAATCATAGCTTTGACTGTACTAACCTTTGTTGAAAAGTTATATCTCTGCATTTTAACATGCTGTCTAGGTTAGTCATAGCTTTTCTTCCAAGGAGCAAGCGTCCTTTAATTTCATGGCTGAAGTCAGCATCCTCAGTGATTTTGGGAGCCCAAAGAAAATAAAATCTGGCATTGTTCCCAATTTTTCCCTTTCTATTTTCCATGAAGTGATCAGACCAGATGCAATGATCTTTCTTTTTTGAATGATGAGTTTCAAGCCAGCTTTTTCACTTTCCTCTTTCACTCTCATCAAGAGGCTCTTTAGTTCCTCTTTACTTTCTGCCATTAGAGTGATATCATCCACATATCTGAGGTTGTTGATATTTCTCCTGGCTTGTGCTTCATACAGCCTCCCATGATGTGCTCTTCATATAAGTTAAATAAGCAAGGAGACAATATACAGCCTTGATGTACTCCTTTCCCAGTTTGGAAAACAAGTCTGTTGTTACATGTCCAGTTCTAACTGTTGCTTCCTGACCTGCAGACAAGTTCCTCAGGAAACAGGTAAGGTAGTCTGGTGAAGTGAAGTGAAGTGAAGTCACTCAGTCGTGTCCAACTCTTTGCGACCCCATGGACTGTAGCCTACCAGGCTCCTCCCTCCATGGGCTTCTCCAGGCAAGAGTACTAGAGTGGGTTGCCATTTCCTTCTCCAGGGGATCTTCCTGACCCAGGGATCGAACCCTGGTCTCCTGCATTCCAAGCAGACACTTTAACCTCTGAGCCACCAGGGAAGTTTCCTAGGTAGTCTGGCATTCCCATCTTTTTAAGAATTATCACAGTTTGTTGTTATCCATACAGTCTAAGGCTTTAGTATAGTCAGTGAAGCAGAAGTAGATGTCTTTTGGAATTTTCTTGCTTTCTCAATAATCCAATGAATGTTGGCAATTTGATCTCTCCACTGCCTCTTAAAAACCCAGCTTGTACATCTGGAAGTTCTTGGTTCACACACTGCTGAAGGCTAGCTTGAATGATTTTGAGCATAACCTTGCTAGCATGTGAAATGAGCAAAATTGTACGGTGGTTTGAACAATCTTTGGCATTGCTTTCCTTTGGAATTAGAATGAAAACTGCCTTTTTCTAGTCCGGTGGCCACTGCTAAGTTTTCCAAATTTGCTGGCATGAGTGCAGCACTTTCACAGCATCATTTTTTAGGATTTGAAGTAGCTCAGTGGAATTCCATCACCTTCACTGGCTTTGTTTGTAGTGATGCTTCTTAAGGCCTACTTGATTTCACACTCCAGGATGTGTCTCTAGGTGAGGGACCACACCATCACGATTATCCTGATCATTAAGACCTTTTTTGTATAGCTCTTCTTGACACCTAATCACTTGAATCTATTTATCATATCCACTGTATAGCCATAAAGGATTTGATTTAGGTCACACTTGAATAGCCTAGTGATTTTCCCTATTTCTTCAATATAAGCCTGAATTTTGCAATGAGAATCTCACGATTGAATCCACAGTCAGTTCCAGGTCTTGTTTTTATGGATTGAATAGAGTTTTTCCATGTTCAGCTGCAAATAACATAATCAATCTGATTTTGGTATTGACCATGTGGAGATGTCCATATGTAGAATTGTCTCTTGGGTTGTTGGAAGAGTGTTTGCTATGACCAGCATGTTCTCTTGACAAATCTCTGTTAAACTTTGTCCTGCCTCATTTTTTACTCCAAGCTCAAACTTGTGTGTTATTTCAAGTATCTCTTGACTTCCTACTTTTGCATTCCAATCCCTGATGATCAATAGAACATTTATATTTTGGTGTTAGTTCTAGTAGGTCTTCATAGAACCTGCCAGCTTCTTTGGCATAAGTGGTTGGGCATGGACTTGGATTACTCTGACCCTGAATGGTTTGCTTTGGAAATGAACCAAGATCATTTTGTCAGTTTTGAGATTGCACCCAAGTACTGCTTTTCAGACTCTCTTGTTCACTATGGGGGCTACTTTATGTCTTCTAAATGTTTCTTGCCCACAGTAGTAGATATAATGGTTATCTGAATTAAGTTCACCCATTCCCATCCATGTTAGTTTACTGATTTCTAATATATCAATGTTCAGTCTTGCTAACTCCTGCTTGACCATGTCCAATTTACCTCGAAACATAAGCCTAACATTCTAGGTCCCTATGCAGTATTTTTCTTATAGCACTGAACTTTACTTTCACCACCAGACACATCCACAACTGTGTGCATTTCCACTGTGGTCCAGCCACTTCATTCTTTCTGGAACTACTGGAAAATGCCCTCTGCTCCTCTTCTGTAGCATATTAGACACCCTCTGACTTGGGGAGGGGGGTGCTCATCTTCTTGTGTCATATCTTTTTGCCTTTTTGTACTTTCATGGGGTTTTCACAGAAAGATTACCTGGAGTGGTTTGCTGTTTCCTTCTCCAGTGGACCACATTTTATCAGAACTCTTCACTATGATCCATCTGTCTTGGGTGACCCCGCACAGCATGGCTCATAGCTTCATTGAGTTATGCAAGCCACTTCACTGTGACAAGGCTGTGATCTATGAAGGGGATTATACCCGCTTAAGTCCATCCATATTTTCACAAATGGCAAGATTTCATTCTTTTCACAACTGAGTAATATTCCACCATGTATATATACCACATCTTTTTATTCATTTATCTGTTGATGGCCATTTATTTTGCTTATATTTTGGCTATTGTAAATAATGCAGCAAATAGCACTACTGTTTTTATTTTCTTTGGGAAAATACCCAGAATTGGAACTGCTGAATGGTACTTCTTTTTTTTTTCCTTTTTTTTCAAGTTTTTGAGGATGCTTTATACTGTTTTCTTTGGCTTTCCAGGTGGCACCAGTGGCAAAGACAGTGAAAGCCACTCAATTGTGTCCTGCTCATTGTGATCACATGGACTATGCAGTCCTTGGAATTCTCCAGGCCAGAACACTGGAGTGGGTAGCTGTTCCCTTCTCCAGGAGTTCTTCCCACCCAGGGATTGAACCCAGGCCTCCTGTATTGCAGGCAGGTTCTTTACCAGCTGAGCCACGAGGGAAGACTAGTAGAAGATAACTGGGATCCAATTTTTACCTGCCTACTCAGACACAGAAAAATCTCTCTACCCCACATCTCAGCTACTACTGAAGTTGGGTCATTGTGGGTAAATGGGAGATCCACCCCCAAATATCTAGTAACCTAAACCATAAAAAGAGTCAAGAATTGTGATATGCTTCAGTTTGAAGTATGAACTGTAAGAGAAAGCCGTAATGATATTAGAAGAGTCCATTTTAATATCCCAGGGGAAGAAATGGCATATTTTGCTAATACTATATCTTGTTTAATGACTGATGTTAGTTATTTTTGGCTTTTCATATGAATATTTCATCTTTGACACCTTCTAAATTAAAACCACTCTGTTTCATGGGTTGACAATTTATTTCAATTGTTCATTCTACCATATCCATTATAATAGATGAGTATTATTAATTTAGATCTATTTGATCTTATACCTAATATAAAGATACAAGAAAATGAATGCTGAATTCGTAAGGAGATTCCCACCCCACAACTGTTATATTATTTATCTAGATTTTCACCATTGTATTATTCCAGTCAAAATCCAGTTAGAGCTCCCTCCACCATACAAACATACTTTTTTCAATAGTAGCAACAAATTTAAGAAATAATGCAGCTACTTCTGAGTCTTTTTTAAACATATAACCTCATACATTTTGATCTGCCTTTGTTTAAAATAAGAAAAAAATATGTATCCTGAAAGCTTCCTTAATATTTTATCCTTGGAAACAATTTTTTTTCTAAAATTGAAAGGTTTCTAAATAACCCAACTTTCCATTTATATTGCTCAAGCTTTCTTTATCTTCCTATATAGTTTATTAAACCAACAGATAGTTCCATTCTCTGAGAGAAAACATATTTCAGAAAGTTCACACTGATAGCTTTCAAATACCACTGTTGTCAATAGAAATAGGCCAAAATCTCCGAACTCCAAATTCCCACATAATCCCCAATTCTCCCACCAGGCTTCTGAAACGACACATTGAAAGACATTCCAAGCACATTCACACTTTGGTAGGAGTTTCATTTCCAAATCTCTGGTTTCTTACCATGTATGGTTCTAAAGGTCCCTGGCATTTCTTTAGCACCTTTTGCCCTAGATCAGAGTCAGAACCAAGAGGTCCGTTCTGAGTTGCTCGTGCTTATGTTCCACACGGGCCTTGCCTGGACTTCTAAGCTGACAGCACCTTCCGCTATCACTTTGCCACAACTCCACCACAGCATGTAAGCGAGAAGGGCGATACTGTTCTCGTTGTTCTCATTTGTTTTATACATAATCCCTTTGTTTCTTCCTCTAAAATTCCATTCTTGGCTAATGCTATAGGGTCCACTAAGAAACTCCATTCATCCTTGAACTTCTTCCTCTTTCTCTCACCATGTATATGCCAGGCTCTGTGCCAGGCACAGGGGTATAATAAGGGCCACGGAAGCAATGTTTGAGCCCTCTGAAGGCTCAGAGATGCTTCAGACTCCCACATTCATCCATAGTCTATAGTTTGGAAACTATGATTATCATGTTTCCAGCTCAACAGGTAGCCTGAATAAGACTTGAATAATAATGGAACAAGGTGAGTACAAAGCACATTCACACATTTCTCTTCATTCAGCACACTTTGATGAATACCTTTCATGCCCCAAGCACTGTCACGATCCCTGAGAGCAGAGCTGTGAACAAAGGTCTGCCCTTTGCCCAGTAGCCTATACTCTGGTGAGAGGAGTTAGATGATACGCGTGCACAAGTAAATGAAGCAATACGATGAACTCAGAGAGCAATATGGGCTACAAAAGAAATTAAAGGATATCATGAGCCTGAAAGTGACTAGGATGGAGCAGACAGATAGGTCTGCACTAACCAGGGTGGTGGAGAAGAGGGTATGTGGACAGAAAACTCCACCTGAGCAAAAGTCTGGCATCTAGAATGTTCTGGAAAGAAGGGCCAGCAAAAGCCTGAGGCCAGGAAAAATCTGGCATGGACTGGGAACAGAAGTGTCCCTAGGGAGTGACCTGTGCTTCATGAATATTTTGGGCTGCCAGTGCAAGATGGGGTGGGGCTGGGGGGAGGAGCAAGGCTAGATCTGTAGAACCAGGTAGGTCAAAACCTGACTTTGGACTTGACCCTAAGTGAGATGGGAGCATCATGGAAGGTTTTAAGTGAAGGGTTAAAAGCACCCTGCTGGTTGACCATCAGGGAGGCAAGAGTGGAAGCAGGAGATGCGCAGGCACAACACGACACATCTCAAGTTTAATCCAGCGGCCATCTGCAGACGACGGAAGGCAACTCCTCTCGCTTGGTCACGCCTAAACACGGGCCTAGGGGTAGGGGGCCTTCGTCTGTTACCAGATGTTTGGGAACAGACCTCAGGATCTTCTCCCATAGACTCTTCCTCTCTCCAAACAGCGCTGTGTAAAGGGGAAGTCGCAGGCACAACACGACACATCTCAAGTTTAATCCAGCGGCCATCTGCAGACGGCAGAAGGGAACTCCTCTCGCTTGGTCACGCCTAAACACGGACCTAGGGGTAGGGGGCCTTCGTCTGTTACCAGACGTTTGGGAACAGACCTCAGGATCTTCTCCCATAGACTCTTCCTCTCCCCAAACAGCGCTGTGTAAAGGGGAGGGTAAGTGAAAGTGAAACTGTTAGCTGCACAATCATGTCTGACTCTTTGCGACCCCAAGGACTGTAGCCCGCCAGGCTTCTTGGTCCATGGAATTCTCCAGGCAAGAATACTGGAGTGGGTTGCTTGCTATTCTCTTCTCCAGGGGATCTTCCCCACCCAGGAATCTAACCCGTGTCTCTTGAGTCTCCTGCACTGCAGGCAGATTCTTTACTATCTGAGCCACAGTGAAGCCCAAGAGGAGAGTAACTGGCTTTCAAATAAGTCAGACTGTGTTGGACTCCCAGCTCCATCACGACACCTCTCCAGCCTCAGTGTTTCCCTCTGTGAAATGGGAGTAGATTGTATAACATAGGCAGAAGGTTATATTCTCTTCGCCCTGGGGTGGCACGTATCAGGGAGGAGTGCAAGGAACAGCAATTGTCCTCTGCATCTCAGACTGGAAGGGCCCCATTTAGAAGGGACTTGTGTTTATCACTTGTCCATAAGAAGCATGAAAGTAATATGACTAGAGCACTAGAAGGGTCATTTGAACCTACTTTATTCAATCAAGAAACTAAAGCTGAGATTTTTTTTTTTTAAGTCAAGAAAAGCAGTCATGGAAAAGGTTTGCCCAGCTCCACGCCAAACAAAAGCCCTGCGTCACAGCTTCTCAGAGACAAAGGGGTGAGGACTAACGTTTACATAGTTGCAAACTATTTCAGTCATTCCTTTCGGCAATACGCCATGGGAATGTGATTTGAATAGTGAGATCCAAATTTGGAGTCTGGATCTGCATGTAAAGAAAGGGCCAAGATGAAAGTTGGAGTAATAACTCTCACCTGACAGCCAGTGGAGGGGTTTACGTGAGTAAATGGTTTTCTAATTGACAGTTTTAGACCCTGGCAACGGTGATAGAAATGGAGTCCAAATCTTTTGGAGGGATTGTAACTCTAAAAGCTGTGTTAATGCGATAGATTAAATGTACCAAAGCCGAGGCAGCCGTCGGCAGACCCCAGGCCTGGGGATTGCCTTTTCCTGGTTTCACAACTGTTTATTTTGATTGCTTTAAGTGTTGCAAAGCCCTGATGCTTTCCTTTCAATTTCTGGCCCACCTCTGCCCATACTGCTGGTTCATTTAAGCTTCTTTCCAACTTTGGCTCCCTCACAAAGCCTGTGCTAATTACGCGGTCAAAGATTTTGGGTGGTCAAGTTTGGTTATCCTGAACAGTCGCAACCTCCAGGATTTGCCCTTTGGCACACATTTTCAGAACTTGTCCACACACCTTGCGTCTGTAGTAGTCAGTTTACACTGAATAACAAACAACCTCAAAAAATCTCTGACCTTATGGCTTGGCAGTATAGTTCTCACGGACTAGGTTTTGGCTAATTTAATCTGAGTTCAACTGCTCAGTGGCTGTGTTTTGGGATGCAAGCTTGTTGGGTTGGCCCCATGATCGGGTTCCATTCAGATGTACCCCCCCACCCATGTCCTTTTGCTTACTGGGAATAGCAGCTATGTAAGGTCTGTCCTCATGGCAAATGGAAGAAGCTCAAGAGGGCCAATAAGTACACATTTCAAGTCTCTGCTCACAACACTTTATTCCACACAGGCCAAGGCAAATCATATAGCCAGATCCAAGATCCAAGGGCAGGAAAATATACTCTTCCTCTGGAGGGAGAAAGGAAATTCATATGACAAACGGCATGGATGTGTGATGCTAACATAGGGATGCTTGACGAGTTGGAGACCAATGAGTCCATCTTCTACAATCTCTTCTTCAAGTCCTGGCCATGTCCCTGATCTGGAATAACAGTGGGAAAAGGAGGTATGGAGCATATGGAACTCCCATAGGGAGTTATGTTTATTTCTGCACCTTCTACTCCACTTACTCTCATAACCGGAGTTTCCTTGGGTCTTATTAGTCTGTTATACTGACTATACATATACTGACAACCTCACTTGAAAGATAATTCAGACTTCACAGGTTATGCTCCCATTGGTGTAATGTAAGACCCACTTCAAAAACTCCAGTAATTCAATCTGGGACTCCCCAGGAGTGTTTGACATGATGTTACAAAAGACCCCTTTGTGTTCTGCCCTGGCACCCTCTTGCTGACACCTGTGATTCATCCAAGGGAAGGAGCCACATCAGCACCTGTATTATCAGGGCCCCTGCAATAACGTCCCAGGACTCAAACTCCAAACCTCAGTCAGGGTTTAATCAATGCATTTCCAATCTGAAGCCAGAGAAACAGAGCTACATGTTTCCCTGCCATGCCCTGTCACTCTCTTCCTTGTATTTTGAAAACCTGCTTATCGGCCCCACCCAAACTAGGTGCCTGTGTGAGCGCTAAGTTGCTTCAGTGGTGCCCGACTCAGTGGTGCCCGACTCTTTGCAATCCCACAGACTGCAGCCCGCCAGTCTCCTCTGTTCCTAAGATTCTCCAGGCAGGAATACTGGAGTGGGTTGCCATGCCCTCCTCAAGGGAATCTTCCTGACTCAGGATCAAACCAGCATCTCTTTCGACTCCTGCTTGACAGGCGGATTCTTCACCAAAGCACAGAAAGTGCCACCAGCTTCCCTCACTGTGTCCCTCAACGCTTTCACTCGCTCCAGCTAACTTCTAGCTACAGGATCCGCATCTCTGTGACTAGAGGATTTTTTTTTTTCAGAACTGGAAAAGTCTTCTCTGTCCTCGCATGCAGCAGGCCAGAGGTACCATCCCTGGTACCACCAGACGACGGTAACAACCACCAGAAGCTCTCAACCACTGATTCTCAAGGCTTGGTCTGTCCTTCTCCTCCATGAGGGATAAGCCTAGGCTTCAGTTTTTCACTGTTGCCAGATTTCCCTGCAAGACGCAGTTCAAGTTATCCACCACGGTTGTCAGCTTAATATCCTTCCTTCTGTTAGCTGCCCTTCCTTTTCTGTGGGGGTGGTTTAGCCACTATGTCAGGACCGACTCTTTGTGACTCCATAGACTGCAGCCTGCCAGGCTTCTCTGTCCATGGGATTTCCCAAGGGAGAGTACTGGAGTGGGTAGCCATTTCCTTCTCCAGGGCATCTTCCTGATCAAGGGATTGTACCCGTGTCTCCTGCATTGCAGGCGGACTCTTTACTGCTGAGCCACCAGGGATCCCTTCTTCCCCGAATCACTTCCCTGTTCTTCAGCTGATGCTAATTTCACCGTTCGAATAAACTACTTGCGCCTAAATCTCAGGGTGAGTCTCTGGGAAACCAAACCAAGGCACCAAGTCCCTTATCAAAGCAGTTTTTTCAAACCCTAGAGGGTTGACTTGGATAATTTCCAATATGCTATTTTCTATATACCCTGTCTTTCCATGCCTCTTGTCAGGATCGTAGAACCTTCCTATAGACCCTTGTGCCCAGATATTTGCAAGGAGGCTGGTCTCATAGACCCATCAGACTTACCTAAATGAATGTCTGGATCCAGCATGTACACAACTTGGGCTCAAATGGACCAATCCACCATATTGTCAGTTCACATTCATCGTCACATTCTGTGATGCTTCTTGAGTCATTTCTGTGTGAAAAGGACTGACACAGGTGCTCGGAACATCAAGTCGTATGAGAAATAGTCCATGACCATAAGGAAGGAGGGGTCTGCTAGAAGTCTTCTTACTGAGGCAAATGCTGCCTTCCGCAGTTTATTTTCACTCTTTCCTTGATATTTTGAAAAGAGAATCTGTTAATGCCTGTAAATACAAAACCTCCAAACTGTTAAATTTTGGTTAACCTAGCAGGTTGAATAAGTGCTTAGAAGACAACGTAAGCCGTGGTGATGGTGGTGAAGTCGCTCAGTCGTGTCCGACTCTTTGCGGCCCCATGGACTGTAGCCTACCAGGCTCCTCCGTCCATGGGATTCTCCAGGCAAGAATACTGGAGTGGGTTACCATTTCCTTCTCCAGGGGGTCTTCCCAGCCTGGGGATCGAACCCAGGTCTCCCACATTGGAGGCAGATGCTTTAACCTCTGAGCCAGCAGGGAAGCCCATATGTAAGCCATGGAATGAGTCATATTTTCCCTTATTTGTCTGTGAGTAGAAGTAGGTCTTGCCCAAAGTAGGCTCTTGATGGACATGCATTCTGTGGATAAAGTGCTCACCCAGGCTCCACTGCAGCCCAGGACTCACTCGAGGAAATTATTTCACTTTCAAGAACAGCACTATGGCACTGCAAAATTAGAGCATTGAATCCACCTGACTCTAAAGTCCAAACAGTCTATGGATCGGTATACTCAGAATATGTATTCTTAAAGGAAAATTTTATTGATATCACTTTAGGAATATTTTCTTGGGCCAAAGAAAGAAACTGCTAAAATGGTGCTAAGTAAGTAAGTGAAAGTCATTCAGTTGTGTCTGACTCTTTGCAACCACAAGGACTATACAGTCCATGGAATTCGCTAGACCAGAATACTGGAGTGGATGACCTTTCCCTTCTCTGGGGGATCTTCTCAACACAGGGATCGAACCCAGGTCTCCTGCATTGTGGACAGATTCTTTACCAGCTGAGCCACAAAGAGTGGGAAAGTCATTTGAGAGAAATGTGGAAGTTTCCTGTTAGATTTTATTTTCCAGTTTTGTCCCAAACTCTGTTTGTTGATCAGAGTCATGACAAGGAAGGAGAAAACTCATTCTCAGCTCATCAGTGTCTATTGTTAGCATTAAGCTGTACCAGGCACTGAGGATATAACACTTAACAATTAGACACATTCACTAATCTCACTGAGCTCACTGTCATCTCAAAGCCCAATGTACCTGAACCGGTGGGTTCACTTTCCCACATATCAGTCCCAACCTCACTTTCCCAAAGTAGTCAGAATGCACTCACTGCATTCATACATTTCTATACATCATTTTATCCTATG
The DNA here is from genome assembly GCA_006408675.1 of Madoqua kirkii. Taxonomy (NCBI): domain Eukaryota; kingdom Metazoa; phylum Chordata; class Mammalia; order Artiodactyla; family Bovidae; genus Madoqua; species Madoqua kirkii. The sequence goes on from SJYC01142086.1 coordinate 15,265, forward strand.
ATCTATTTGGGGTTCAATGCCAAATTCAAAATGTTAAATTCAGATATGCTTATCCAAATTGAGATGCATCATCTAAATTCAGATAATGCTCCCTAAGAATTATCCAAGAACAAGAAGAAGGGCCACATCCACAAGTTACTTCTCTGGGACTTCACAGTCCTCTTGCTCTGGTGTAAAAAGCAGTTGCTCAAAGCAGAGCAAAGAAGTATAGACAAGGCAAAACCCATCTTCCTGGTTGGCAATATCCCTTAAGATGATAAAGAAATACGTCACAGGAAATATGGAGCTGGAGTCCTCACAGCTGCTGAAGACAAGGCAATGAGTAGAGAAGGGGATGGGGAGGGAATTGAAGAAAGATTAAAATATCAAAAGGGAAATCAGTAAATTTGAAACCTCAGACCTGGAACCAATTAGAGGTCAGCTGGCAACTGTCAAGAATCAATATAAGAAAGATGTAATTTTTAATAACTCAGAAATAAAGTATGCTGTTAACATGCTAGGAATTGGGGCAGGGGAGGAAAAAGAGTGAGGAGAAATGTAGTCTGTTAGCAATTATTGTGTGCATGCCAGGACCAGCTTAGAGGAGTCACTCTCACCTTCTCAGAGCTCCACTCTGGGTTTCAGCCTCAGCACAGTGCCCTTCAGCCTCTGCCTGGCACCCCCCCCCCCCAAGCACAGCTGGCATGTCTGCCACTCAGCAAGTACAGAACTCAACGTATCAAAGATTCCTCTGGGTCATCAATCCAGACTCTTTTTCCTCCAAAGAAGTTGGGGCTCTGGGAAACTTTATTAATCAACCCTTGGTCTTTACATAAGTAAATGCTTACCTTTCTAGTTATTTATACACCAAATTGATATCTTTAAATATCAAAAGCTTAATCAAGGGTTTTCACATTTGGCAAGTTTTTAAGAACCTCACCAAGATAGGTGTGTAGAGTCAAATTGGGAAACATTTTCTAAGGACTGAAGATGAGTATAATTTGAAAATCACTTTGGAGATGGACACTCCTCCAAAGAATGAAAATGTACTTAAAGACCATAACACATAAGAAGATAGGGGGATCCCTGGAAATATCATACAGGCGTTTTCCAGAGTGTCCTCTGTGGAGTATTCATTCTGAGTGATTCGAATAGGCATTGCATTAAATTAAAAAAAAAAAAAGCAAACAAAATGGATCCCAATAGCAAATAAGTCTACAAACTCCTGTGTTACACAAAGTTAAAGAGATTCCTTTATTGCAGGAATTTTTAGATCCTTTATGGGGTCTGAGCAGGACTGCGAACTTTTGCATGGGGTGGGATTTAGCCTTGGACCACTGAGGAGTTATTTCACCATGGACCATTTTCTTGTTGATCATCTTGTCAAATTCAAGTTCAGGTTGGCTGAAGTTCTCTCTAACTCAGCAGGTATCAGTGTCTTGAAATTAAAATAGATCCTTACAAGGACAAGGTTTACAAAGAACATCTCTGGCATCTTTATCAAATTTTCTTTCTTCTCATAAGACATCTAGGATGAAAGAGAACTCTAACGTTGCTTGCTTCTGAATCCCTCTGATCTTTGAAACTGTATCCATTTCATTGGAGCCCAGTCAGCTTGATCCCCATTCAGGATCCTAGTCAAGCATCAAGCTGATCTGAATGCCAGCCTCATCTGACCTTGGCATACAAGTAATTGTTTCTTGCTCTATCTCCCGGTAACTGAAAGCTTTCTTAGAGGTGAAAGGGGAGAGATGGCCTTTCAGAGATCAGAGATCGCCTCTCCCAGCAACTTCAGCTTATCGCTTCGGAAACTGAGGCTCAGAGATGGGGAAGAACCTTAAAATCACACATACCTTTTTTTCAGAAGCCAAACATTGCGAGCCCACCCAGATGACCAAGCCTTGCTCCCCCTCCCTGTACCCCTTGCGCATAAAGAACCTCAGGTTTCCTCCAACTTCCCATCCCACTTGCCTCTTCAGAGGTCTGAAGCAATTTGAATGAGCCTCCCCCTGCCCTGTCACAGACTGGAGCACATTAAGGGCAGGAAATTAGGCTGGGGCATGTTTGTAGATCCGGTGCCGATTACTCTTCCCCTCCGATCGTACCTCCACCAATACGGAATGGATTTCTCTCTAATTTATTAAAGGTCGGTCAGCATGGAATGATAAAGGAAAGGGCCATGTCTGATAAACCACCTAAATTGAATTCTTGGGCCACATTACCAAAACAGCAGACATAATTTATCTGGATTTCAGGAAAGCATTTAGGGCTGTACCATATAACAGATGCATTTACTAAGGCAAACCATTGTGTGATGGTTAAGCGTCAGGTGGCAATTTTGGAAACAGGTTTAAAATGGCCCAGAAACCAATGCTCGGTGCACCGCCAAGAGACACTTAAGAGTATAGACAGAGGGGTCAGTCTGGGGGTCATTATTTCAAAGTCCTTGACCCTAATTATAATTTAATTTCCACAATGGTCATATCTCTTGAGAGCAGAATTGGGATGGAGTGGGGGGGGGGGGACAGTTTTAAAAGGAACAGACTGAAAACAAGGTCTGTGCTTCTTTTTTCAATCAGAGTGGCTTAGTGAGGGATGAATGAGTTATTCTTCCACCAAATGAACACAAATAAACAAGAGAATAAAGGAAGCCAAAGACTTCTGAGCAACAGAGCACTGCAGTGACAAATTCTGAACAGGACAGGGATGGGAGGTAGTGGGTTTCACTAATACTTCAAACGCAGAGAGTCTGAATTGATACCATGAATAGCAAAAGAAATGGAGTTCAGGGTTCTTGAGATAGAAATAGGCTCAAATAATTACGTAACTGTGAGTCATTAATACCCTTGCTATGGCCTCGAAAGGCACGAGCTCCAAACTCTGGTTTGAATTTGCCTCTTCTTAAAGTCAAGATTTATGCATCAGCCTTACATCTTTATCCAGGCAATGTGGAATAGATTTCTGTCTAATTCATTAAAGGTCGGTCAGCATGGATTGATAAAGGGAAACCCATGTCTGATACATTTGCCTAAATTGAATATTTCCTCTGGGCTACTGCAAAGGTGACCTGAGGTGACCGTCATCACGAATTCACCCAGGCAGTCTTAAACTGAATCTCTATCTAAAGTCCTCACGGACTCCATGGAATCCAAGGAGAGGGCAGTAGCCTCGTGCAGGCTCATTCTCTTCAGGACAAGCTTTGGCATTTGGATTTGCCTCAGTAACTAGTTCCCAGGTCTATCCCATATACTGAGCTGAAAGTGTCCACAGACGCTGAAGCCCTCACAGAGGCACTGGGCATGGCACACTTGTGCACATATGTTCTGTCTGCTCACCTTTCTGTCCAGCTCCACCCTGGGTACCTAACCGTGCCAGCCAGCACCAGAGCTGCCGGTGACAAACACTCTCTTCTTCTTTGGAGCTCTTTCCTTGTTCAAGACTGTATCATGTAGTATGTGGTGGTTAGTTATATGTGTCCAACTGGAGAGTGTTTGGGGGTGAGATTAACATTTAAATTGTTGAACACTGAGTGCTCACAATGTGGGTGGGCCTCATCCATCCAGTTGAAATTCTGAGTAGAACAAAAAGACAGCCTCCCTAAGCACTAGGAGATTCTTCAGCAGACTGTCTTTGGACTGTATCCACACCATCATCTTTCCTGGGTCTCCAGGTGCCAGCCCATACAGCTGATTCTGACTTGCTGGCCTCCATAATCATGTGAGCCAATTCCTTATAGTAAGTCTCTTTCTATAACATAAACTATCTTGCTGGTTCTCTTTTCTCTGGAAAACCTTAATGGATACACAGGAGTATCAGTAGTTATACTTCTGTCAGATTTCTGGAGCCTCCAGCTTGATGTAAATTCTCAGTTTTCACTTTAATTCTCTGTTTAGGGAAACTCTTTGGATCTACATGAAAAAAATGCAAGCATGGAACAGGCATGTCACAGACTTGCATTAGCAGGAACTAAATTATGGATAATTCTTGGAATAGTCCAAGAATTAAGGGAAATTTCGGGATCCTTGGACTGCAAAAGAGATCAAGCCAGTCAATCCTAAAGGAAATCAACTCTGAATATTCTTTAGAAGGACTGACACTGAAGCTGAAGCTCCAATATTTTGGCCACCTGATGTGAAGAGCTGACTCATTGGAAAAGACCCTGATGCTGGGAAGATTGAAGGCAGGAAGAGAAGGGGATGACAGAGGATGAGATGTTTGGATGGCATCACCAACTTGATGAGCATGAGTTTGAGCAAGCTCCAGGAGTTGATGATGGACAGGGAAGCCTGGCATGCCAGTTCATGGGGTCTCAAAGAGTCGGACTTGACTGAATGACAGAACTAAATTTGGGATCTTCAAGCAGGAGATTCCATGAACTGATATAAATAGGACATTATGATATCAAAGGGAGTTTTGAAAAAATGCACAATAGAATCCTGACACTATTAAGTCATTGTAGACTTCCTCTAGCCCCCTGATGTCTTGGACCTCATGAAATTTGGCAGCTGAAGTGAAGTAAAAGACAGAAATAAGGTAATAAACTCAAATACGTTTTCATCTCACTAATGTGAACCCCCAATTGAGTCAGAATTTTACTGACACGAGTTTTCATGGCCTCTCAAGTAAAAACATCATTGTGTTCAAATGGCACTTTTAGCCACAGGCTTGCAGATATTATATAGGATATACATTCATTTATTTATCCATTCACCTAGCTAGCATACATTAAATACCCAAAGCCCTATGCTGAGTGGTGAGGGAATTAAAAGAAATGCCTTCAATACCTGTTTTTAAGACACTGTATAATCTAATTGCTATAAACACAACCAACAGAATGAAAGTTTGCAAAGTATTTTTTCTTGATTTAGAAAAATAAACTAACACAGAGTCCAGATAATAATGTATTTAACAACACCCACATGTGCATCAGCAACTCATGACCTGCCTAGGTGCATGCAGTGATTGCAGAGCCAGTCATGGTCTTCACTGAACCCCAAAGTATGAAATACAGTTGGGAAAAAATAGGCAGATTGACTTATAGGGATGGTACTAGGGTAGAGGTAGGCTGAGAACATGCAGAGGAGAGAAACTGGCTCCATCAGTCTTCATGATAAACCCAGAACAAATACAGTATTTGACTTTTTGTAGGTGCTAAATACAGAGTAGGAAATGGCAACCCACTCCAGCATCCTGCGTGAGATATCCCATGAGCAGAGGAGCCTGGCAGGCTACAGTCCATGGGGGTCACAAAGAGCTGGAGATGACTGAGTGACTGCACATCCTCACACGCACAGGTGCTGGATTAATAGATACTAAACGAACGGATTAATGAAACTGTTGTGATGAGGAGGAACAAGTGCACACAAAACATCTTACAAACTCACGGGACAGTGAGCACTAACTTCCAAGGATGAAGCCAAGCTGAACAGCAGCCAGACTGTATAGAACTCCTTTCATCACACTCCAGAGACCATGGGATTGCCAAGAAGCCTCAAGCAAGAGTAATAAACAGAATCAACACTGTCAACTTCATTAAGTGTGTCAGGTTGAATGAAAGAGTAAACCACAAACTAATCAATGCCTATTACATGTAGGAAGTTGAATGAGGTTAATCTAGGAAGACTTCCTGAAAAAGGTGAGTTCTGAGCTGAAATCTTTTTTCCTTTGGGACTTGACAAAATAAATCTTATTAATAGTGTTTCATATGCATTTAGATGAATATATTCTATACATATATTATATATACTCTATACACACATGACATATATATAAATGAAGCATGTATATTCCCAAAGTGTATTCTCAGATATTAAATCAAACAATTCTGTCCTTCTGTGATCCTTATTTTCCTGTCAATCAACTTTGGAGACAAGTCACAGTGGAGTAGAATTCCAATTTGGAATTCCAAAATCCTCAGTCCTGTCCCTTTACAGGAGAGTCTGGGGTGGCTGAACTTTTTTGCTTCTTGAGAGCTGCCCATATCCTCTGCACCTGCTGTTCCCAGGATGTTTGTCCTCTAGCCAAGAGATCTAGTCCTCCTTCCTAGAGTTAAAAGCCATTGCTTTTTCCACATTTAACTGGCATAAACTCTTTACATCCTCTCCGTAGCTTTGTAAAAAATAAACTTTTACTGGGAAACTGTGGAGTTTCCCAGAGAACAGCCTGGAAGTGTCTGAATGCCAGTACCCTGAATTTCCTTCCTAACAATCTCCTTGACCATCACCAAACCCTTCTCAGGGCACCATTACTCTATCCCTAGGGACCAGAAAGTGAAAGTGAAGTTGCTCAGTCATGTCCGACTCTTTGTGACCCCATGGACTATAGCCTACCAGGCTCCTCTGTCCATGGGATTTTCCAGGTAATAGTACTGGAGTAGATTGCCATTTCCTTCTCCAGCGGATCTTCCCAACCCAGGGATCAAACCTAGGTCTCCCGCATTGCAGACAGATGCTTTACTGTCTGAGCCACCAGGGAAGTCAGGCAGTTCATATTTCCTTTCTTTGGCCAAAAGGTTTAGTTCCATCATCCTGGAGACTCTTGCTATTTCTCCCATCATATTTCGTTGTCCTAGGGAGAAGGTCATAAAAGCAAATCTAGAAGTGACCTGAATCAACCAATTCCAGGGAAGTCACTGAGAACCAAAGGGTCATCTGGTCCAATGAGAAGGGACACAATACAGTTTTTAGATGAACGCATTGGAATTACTACTAGTGTCAATTAAACTACTGGTTCATTCCCAAAACAAGGCAAGGAAGAACAGAACAAGCTCAGCTGGGATGAAGACAAGAGTGTCTCCCTTACCTGCCCAGTAACACAGAAATCCCAAGGACCTCATGAGACCCAGGCAGAAGCAGAGCAGGCAGAGCCGAGCGCCCCATCTCAGGGGTGTGAAGAGTGGGGAAAGGCTGGTCCTGGCGGCCACGATAAGTCACGGCATCTCTGTCCTTTAGTGCAAAGTTCTATGGTTTGTGTGTTGAGCACTCTTACAAGGTCTTTTCGTTGTTTGAAGAAATAAAACGGATCACCTCAGAACAATGGATGCTCCTTGAAGGCAAATGAGCTTAGAGCATGGGCTTTTATGAGAGTGGAATTTCTGAGCATATGAACTGATCATCTCAAAGTGTATTTCAGGATATGTTTGCCCCCTCCCATAAAAAAAATAATAATAAAAGTTCTTTTCTTCCTGCTAGGTCTTCAAAGTTATAACTAGTTTCTTTTCTTTTTAGTTATTTTTTTTGCTTTCGTTTTTTAAAAATATATCTGAGTGAAAGATACAGAGCTCTAAGAATATATCTAAATCTAAAAGATTTTTCATCCAAATCATCCTTTCTTTTTTTTTTAAATCATAGCAACATTGAGTAATAAAATATTTGACCATATTGGTTTCTTAGCCCTCCAACAGCATCCCTAAATGTTTCTGAGCTCTGAGCAGAGGTTTAAGAATACCTCCCTGGGCCCACATGTATCCCATCAAGACTTGGACTAGACAGGCAGAAAGAACATGAACATGTTCTAGTCATTCTTTATTTCTTCTCCTCTTATGGCCTACTTCTCTCTTTTACACTCAATATAATTGACAGTGATAGTTTCTTTTCTTTTTAGTTATTTTTTTTGCTTTCGTTTTTTAAAAATATATCTGAGTGAAAGATACAGAGCTCTAAGAATATATCTAAATCTAAAAGATTTTTCATCCAAATCATCCTTTCTTTTTTTTTTAAATCATAGCAACATTGAGTAATAAAATATTTGACCATATTGGTTTCTTAGCCCTCCAACAGCATCCCTAAATGTTTCTGAGCTCTGAGCAGAGGTTTAAGAATACCTCCCTGGGCCCACATGTATCCCATCAAGACTTGGACTAGACAGGCAGAAAGAACATGAACATGTTCTAGTCATTCTTTATTTCTTCTCCTCTTATGGCCTACTTCTCTCTTTTACACTCAATATAATTGACAGTGATGACATCCGATTACAACATTTCCTTCCAAATATATTTGGAGCCCAGAGAAGCAGGTTTCTTTAATCTAATAGAGAATAATAATTTTTCTTTAATTTTTGTAATATCAAATAGCAATGTTACCAAAAAAAAAAAAAAAAACCAACACAAGTTTGCCAGATTGTCTCTTGACAAAATACAGGACATGGAGGCTGGAAACCATCCTATGCTCTGTTCGTTTCCCTCATAGTGATTATATAAATTATCTCCTGGGTCTGGAAACACCAGTCATTATTTCAAAAGGATAGCTTTCCAAATCCATATGTGGAAGGACGAAGAAAATATTGTCTGTGGGAAACTGTCCAGAAGAATCATCAGCATGCAAGATCATTCAGGGTCTGTGGCCCATGTGGATAAGCACAGCAAGTCTCACTGGAACGTGGACAGCACCCATACATCCCAATCCAATGGGTTGTTGGGTATCACTGTGCCCACTTTACCGATAGTGTTCAGTTTAGTTCAGTTCAGTTCAGCCGCTCAGTCGTGTCCGACTCTTTGCGACCCCATGCATCAAAGCACCCCAGGCCTCCCTGTCCATATACACATCTGGCACACACACTCACACACACACACACACACACACACACACAAAACCAACATGGAAACAGGAAAGAAGGGATTTCCGGTTTGCTTGTCTTCTGGCCCTTCATGATTCAGTCACAGCCTTCAAGCATCACATGTTATGTTTGCTCTGACGTGGTAGATTAATGACTTCTTCAGTTGCTAATGCTAATGATTTTTATCATTATTATTGTTTTAATTTCAAACAATGGGAGGCAAGGAAGAGAGGGTATTGACTGCAGCGATTCAGTGGAGACGGTTGGGTAAAACTACATTTGTAGTATCATAAACTAGCTTCCCAGTGCCATTTGAAACACCGCCAATTCGCTTATCACTAACATTTCCCTGAAAAACAGAATTTCTTTTTTCTCCTTCTTCGGTCAGCTTGCCAACAAGCATTATGCTGCCACAGCCAGCTACAGGACGGGATAGGAGAGAAGTATGCATTAATTGTATTCTGAAGCCTGTCATAAATCCACTGCAGTGACGCTGGATGGAGAGATTAAACAGCATTCAAGAACATTTTCCAAAAAAGTACTCGAGTACAAAATAATGGTTTGTGTGGGGCAGACAGATGACACAGGATGACTGTGATTTATGTACGTCTCATGTTGGGTCACCACTCCTCGAGGCGAAGGGTGGAGCCTTTCTCCTGTACTGCTCTCTGCAGAAACTTGCTCAGGACTCTGTAGACAGCACGCAGCCACGGGATGATACCACGGTTTGACGGGCCAGACTGTGAGCTGGACTGCTTGAGGGACACCCAGAGAACACAGCAAATACTAAGGTTGGAAGAAAGTGACAAGGACTTGACAAGAAAGAGACTGGGACTGTGAGAGCAAATTGCAAATATTAGACTCGAGAGTCAGACAAATGTGCGGTGACCTCTCGAGCCCAGGTGGGCTAGTGGTAAAGAAGCTGCCTGCCAATACAGGAGACATAAGAGATGCAGGTCTGATCCCTGGGCAATTTCCTGGGGGAGGGCACAGCAACCCACTCCGGTATTCTTGCCTGGAGAATACCATGGACAGAGGAGCCTGGCAGGCTGCGGTCCACAGGGTTACAAGGAGTCAGACACAACTGAAGCGATTTAGCACGCACTTTATTGTTCAAATCGAGATACTTTTGAGAGGATAACGGGGCACTGTAAACATTATGCCAGGTCAGCAGGCATAAACTGGAGCCATCTTGATAAATTATCACATGTGATCACCCCAACTGCAATATTCTTTGGCAAAGGAATGTAATGCTGCAAAGAAAGCATATCCTTGAATTAAAGAAACACTCAGGAAGAGGTACTGTATTAGTCTGCCACCATAACAAAGTACTGGCTCCCCTCAGCTCAGTTGATAAGGAATCCGCCATCAATGTAGGAGACCGTGGTTCGATTCCTGGGTCAGGAAGATCCCCTGGAGAAGGGATAGGCTACCCACTCCAGTATTTTTGGGCTTTCCTTGTGGCTCATCTGGTAAAGAATCTGCCTGCAATACAAGGAGACCTGGATTTGATCCTTGGGTTAGGAAGATTCCCTGGAGAAGGGAAAGGCTACCCACTCCAGTATTCTGTCCTAGAGAACTTCATGGACTGTATAGTTGATGGGGTCACAAAGAGTCGGATGCAACTTTCACATTCATAACAAAGTACTGCAGACCGGGTGGCTTAAACAACAGAAATTTATTTTCTCACAATTCTGGATGGTGGAAGCCTGAATCAAAGTGTTGGTAGGGTTGGTTTTTTCTATAGCCTCTCCCCTTGAATTGCAGATGGCCATCAGCTTCCTGCATCTTCACATGCCCTTTCCTCCGTACCTGCTTGTGTCCAGATTTCTGCTTCTAAAAAGGACACCAGTCATTCTGGTAGGGCCCATCCCATGACCTCATTTTTTCCCTAACTATCTCTTTAAGGATATATTCACAAACACATCATATTGTAACCTATATTAGAACTTCACCATATGAACTGGGATTTGGAGCGTACACAACTCAGTCCACAACCCCTTCTGATTCCTAAACAAAACCCAAAGTTTTGCAAAAGCAGTTCATACCTTCTGAGAATGGCGAGGCTCTTCAAGAGATCAAGAATCCAGGGTTCTGAGATTCATGGATTTACCAGGCAGAGATGACAGGAGGTGTGGCCTCATGCATGACAGCACACAGACGAAGCAAAATTTCACAATTAAGAGCAAGAGTGATGTTTCAAATATGTAGTTGATATACTGTGTTGCTGCTGCTGCTAAGCCGCTTCAGTCGTGTCTGACTCTGTGCGACCCCATAGACGGCAGCCCACCAGGCTCCCCTGTCCCTGGGATTCTCCAGGCAAGATCACTGGAGTGGGTTGCCATTTCCTTCTCCAATGCATGAAAGTGAAAAGTGAAAGTGAAGCCACTCAGTCATGTCCGACTCTTTGTGACCCCATGGACTGACTGCAGCCCACCAGGCTCCTTGGTCCATGGGATTTTCCAGGCCAGAGTACTGGAGTGGGGTGCCATCACCTTCTCCATGATATACTATAGGCACTGACAAACTACTATGAATATCAGCCACCACAAAGCCTGAGCAGGGCTTGGATGCTATGAATATGTCCAGGGCTAACCTTTAGTGGGAAGGTTATGAGGGAGGCTTGAGGTAGGACTAGTCCCCAGGCAAAGGCTTGGAGGACTAGGGCAGCAGGGACTTGAGGAAACAGCTGTTTACTAATTAGGTAGAAGTGTTCTAATGTTTTCACAACCGGTGCATACACCTGTGATCAGCCTGTGCATACAACTGTATATCAGCCACTGTTAGAAGATGAGCAATTTGAGTCTTAACCATTTATGAGCTCTGCAGTCTTGTCTAATAGCATCAGCTCTTCAGGCATTAAGTTTACTGATCTCTGTGAAAGCGGCATGTCCACGAGGCTCAGGTACTTGAATACTATTCTCATGTCAGCAGTTTTTCCTTAGGTTTACTGGCACACACACACACACACACACACACACACACACACACACTCCCATCTTCCAAGGAGCACCTTGATATCAATTTCCTTTCACTTTCTTACCCCGTTTTCCTTCCTATTGCTCAGAAACTATTTGGGAGTGTTGTAGAGGGC